>QZFA01000165.1:0-67442 GCA_003614995.1 Cladosporium phlei
TACTTAGTTACGTAACTCCCTTATGTACTAGGGGTGCTAAGGTTATTAGAACTAATTAGCCTAGCTTAGTTAGCGGAGGAATCCCGTACTTATTATACTTATCTTTAAAGCCCTTTATACTTATTATATCGGTTTAGAATTAAGGTTACTTATATTAGGAGAAGTATAATATAACACGATTTTCTATTTATCTTACGTAACTTATTATCCGGTTTACGGTCCTACTAGATCGTTAGAATAGTAAATACATCTAATGAAACTAACTCTATTAATAGCCTTCGATACGTTAATCTAGCCGTTATACTAACAAATCTACTTCCGAGCTTATTAACGCTCTATATAATGATCCTAGCTTTAAGCTTATTTCTAATTACTATTATCCTTATCTTCGCCGTCGAAGATTAAGTTAAGGGTCTCCTTATCGAACCTAGCATCCTCGGGTATATCCTCTCTACTAGTAACATAGGTAATGTAGTAGTTTATATAAACAAACAAATTACTAAGCTCCTAAGGGCAGTAGGCTCCCCTTGCTCCCCTTGCTTGTTTATGTAGTAGTTAAACAAACAAGGCAATGTTATGTAAGGCTTACAAGCCTTGAGCATTCAGGTCACGTGATCCTAGAAAGGCCGGATTAGGAAGGTGCCCAGCTGTATAGACCCACTTCAGCCCTGTCCCCCGCGCGGAAACCGTCCCGTGCCGGCCATCCTGTCCCCCTACCTCCTCCTCCGCATTTGACTTCTTGACTCCTGAAAATTCGACTTGTTGCTCCTACTTAGGGATTGCGAGGCAACCATGCATTAAGATTTTAATTCCCTATGTCAAAATGATCTTCGCGACTAGGGCAACAACCTTTGCTATTCAGCTTATGGAAATGCCGTGTAGTTGTAGAGTTATTAGACTTCAAAAATAATGACAGAATTTTGCTAAGCTTTTTAACAAGGCTCACAAGCATCCAAGGGCGACACCCTATCCTTGCTAAACAAACAAGGCATACCTCCCAATATTGACAAACAAGCAAGGCAGTAGGTAGATCCTTGCGTTGTTTGTTTGTGGGAACCACTGAGGCAATGTCGCTCTCGGCTTTCAACACCTGACGTTCTTTGGGAGTCAGGTCCTCTGAGTTGTAGCGTTGATCACTGCGCTGCCAGATATTGGTCCTCTGGAGGAACACACTAAAGACAGTGTCTCCACCGCTAGGGGAGAACCAGGAGTAACCCCAACCGATGAAGAAATCCCCAGAGGTCTTAGAGGACCGGAGCTCTCCAATCTTGTTGCGAAAGGGGTATTCGTCTCGCTTGTCGACATTTACCGGAGGAATCCAGCGGTTCTGTTCCTCGAGGCGAGTATTTTTGAGGGCGGTAACGGCATCCTTGAAATCGACGAAGACGCCGTCGACGTCGACTGAATCGTCATTCAGTGAATTGCTTGTGGGTGATCAGCACCCAAGCGCAAACGGCTTTCATGTCTGAACCATTGCGTCCCTTGATGTTGCTCATCGTTCGTGGAGTTTGCGGTGATGCTGTCTGGGTAAAGAGTGGTTTTGATGGCAGTAGAAGTATCTCTCGCTAGAAGATGTCGGTCTTTATATGTACTCTCACTTCCCGGGTTGCTTGCTTCGACAGACCTTCAGTCACGTTCAGCAATCCGATTCTTTTGATAGGGCACATCGGTAGCTTCATGCTGCCACCCGATACTTCTAGCAATCTAATTCCATTGATGACAGCTAGGTAATACCAATAATGGCTTTGTGCAGGCATCAGGAAGCTTGCTACTGCTTACACGCTATGTTCAGTGAGCTTTGTTACAACTCAGTGACTTGTCGTTGAAGACTTCCACACTTGTGGCATCAAATTGTGGTCATTGTCATATTTACTACATCACCGCAATTGGGGGAAGTATGACACTGCACGTTCGATACTCGGATCCAATCTTCGTTCCTGTTCTGCGCGACCTATCAACTGGGTCGCTAGAACATTAATCACATCAAAAGAGATATGCTTCCATCACAAGCCTGTAGATCGTTACCCTAACCAATATGCCAATCGATCAACGTTCGAAAGACCTCTACCATTCATGTTCTCCTCCGTCGGGATTGTCGTAGCCATCCAAGGCCCAGCTGACTCGTTCCTCTTCGCTGTCATACTCTTCTCCCTCGCCGAAGATCACATCACCGGATGTCTCGTCAAACCGGGTATGCTCAAGCAAGTATTGTCCGTCGACGTACTCGATGTCGCTCTCAGCCTCCAAGACCCGAACCTCATCGGGACTCATCTCTAAGCTCTCCCCAATTTCACTGCTGCCATTCCAGACGTTGGTCTTCTCGAGGTAGACACGATCGGTACAGGTTGTGCCATTGGGTTGGGCCCAAGCGTAACCCCAACCGATGAAACCTGTTCCACCTGCGTCGCTTTTGTAGAGCTCTCCAATCTTGTTACGGTAAGGGTAGTTGTCCCTCGCCTCGGAATCACACGCGATAATCCAACTGTCCCCCAAGTTGAGTTGTTACAAGTTCAGACGCTGTTTTTTGAGGGCGGAGACGGCGTCTTTGATGTTGAGGTACACGCCCGAGATATTCACGGTGTCCATGTAGTCGGAACCGAAATGACCGTGGGTGACTAGCACGTAAGCGACCATGCTGTTCAGCTCTGGCTCTTTAGGTTGGTTGCTGCCGCTCATTGTTGGTGGAGTTGGCGGTGATGCTGTTGGGGTGGGGAGTGGTTTGTCGGTGTTGCTAAAAGATCTTTACCGGCGGAAGATGTGCGTCTTTATAGAAGCTCGCTTCCATTGCCAGATTGCTTGCTTGGTTTCGTTTCTCCTTTACTTCAAGCAGTCTTTTCCTTGTGAGTGTGGCTTCTTTGTGGGCAACACAATCCTGGCTTTATGCTGCCAACCGATAACTTGCTACATGTCTCATGGTCAGTCACTTGTCTCAAAGATCTTTCATATTTGATGCATTAGACTGCGTTTGTCATCGTCTGAAGGAGGAGAATGAGACCGCAAGCGGTGAGCCTGAAGGAGTCTTCACTCCCAATACGTTTCTATCATTTTGAATTCCAGCTGAGAACTCGTCATGTCAAAATGATCCTAGCTTAGTGACTGATTGCATGCATCCTTTTTTCACTCGCTTACTCTGAGTCTTGAGACCGTCTGCGAAGTCCATTGACCATGTAACCAGACATATACCGTAGTACAATTACAGGCTCAGTCAACATCATGTTCTTACTCGTCCCATTGCCAAACTCCGCCTTTCGAACCCAGCGTTCACTGCACTCAATTCGACTTTCTCAGCTCGTACTCCCAGTCATAGTCCCCATGGATGTATTCATCGCGGTCATACTCGTCGCGACCATACCCCCCAAAACCGTCCTCGTTGTGGAAATCCCCCTCAAGACCAGCCATCTCAAGATCACCGATCTCAAGACCACCCAGCTCGAGACCACCCAGCTCAAGGCCATCCTCCTCAAGACCATCGTCCTCAGAACGATCGCCGTCAAGGTCTTCCTCCTCAATGTCATTCTCCGCACGAGAATCCTCCGCAAGATCGTCATCTCCTTCGCCTTCGAACATGAATTCCCGGGTCTCTTCGTCGAACCATGAATTGTCCGGTGCAGCCTGCCCAAAGACAACATAATCAATCTCGCACAAACGATACATCTTCCGGATCTCCTCTTTGGTAGGACCAGGCGCATCGATCGTTTCGCCGGCCTCGCGACTCCGGATCGAAGCCTTTTCCATCCACACTCGAATGACGGAGTTCTGCGCCTGGTCATACCAACGGTAGCCCCAGCCAACCTTGTCTGGTGGAAAATCTAGCGGCTCGAGCTGCCAAAGTTCTGCGATCTTGTTGCGGTAGGGGTATGTGTCTCTCATTTCCGGACCTGCAGGCGTCACCCAGCCATTGTACATGTCGAGGCGGACACTCTTGAGACTTGCCACCGCCTGTTCGAAACTCGTGTATTGCCCTTCGGATGTGGGTTGTTCCAATTTGTCGACGCTGACGAGTATTGACCAGGCACGAATGTCCTGCAATCCTGACTTGTTGGGGTCTTTCGTGGTGCTAATTGTTGGTGGTAGTGACGGTGTTGTGTTGGAAAAATATGCGTTGGATAAGAATGCGTTGATGGATGGAATTGGAAGATCTGGTCCGCCTTTATGTGCGTTCAGTGGTAAGTCCGGATTGCTTGCACAGAGGTCTGTTTGCTTGGTTATGTTCCTGCATTCTTTGTGTTCAGCAATCTGAACCTTTGACCTCAGCTTTGCTTCTTGTATCGACAGAGGGCCTTTGTAATGCCATCAGACAGTTTGCTACACATGCCATGTTCGCTTTCTTGTTTGAGACCTGTAGCAGTTGTCAAGGACCCTTTGTCGACTTTGGATGGCTTGGTCTTTGAGCGCCACTGGGAGCAAAGAATTGTGGTAAGCATGTCTCAACGATGTTCGTGAATAGGCAACGTGCTACCTCAGAATTTCGATGCTTTCGAAAGATGCAGCACCGCGGAGATGACTTACCTATAGACAGCTACAGGTCTCAAATGGAGTTGCGCGATAAAGTGAGGGGGTCTGCTCTTCGCCTTCCGAACCTTGCGATCAGAAGCCCTTCTCTGGAGCGCTCTCAGGCCAAACTACTCGTCAAGATCCTCCTCAGCCTGGAAATTTTCCTCGCCATCGCCCCCCTCGGCGTCGTTGTGTTGATAATCGGTCCTCTCTCGTCGCCGCAGTTGAAATCCCCCTGCTGGTCATCCTCAAGGTAGCGCCCGTCCAAGTCATTCTCGTCGCCGTGGCTTCCCTCACGGTCATACTCTTCGGGCTCAGGTCTCACAAGCTCGTTCTGCCCAGGCTCATTCCTCTCATGCTCGTTCTTCTCAAGCCCATTTCACCCAAGCTCATCATCCCAATCCATAATCTCCTGAGGCACACTCTCACTTGGAACAGTCTCCTCGCGATCGCCTTCCGGCCCTTCCTCGCTGGAAAATGTGAAATCCTGGGTATTCTCGTCAAATTTGGGATCCTTCGACAACCCTTGTCCCCAGGCATCGAATTCGATATCTCTTGTAGCTTCCAAAATCTGACGTTCTTCGTCAGAGTCGCCACTAAGGCGATGCCCGTCCTCGCGGCGCCAGATGTCGGTCTTCTGGATCCAAAGACGGACGACAGATCCTCTGTCTTCGGGTTCGATTCGTTCGAACCATGCGTAACCCCATCCCAGGAGCCGGCCGTTGAACCAAATATCCCCAATCTTATTGCGGTAGGGGTAGTTATCTCGATCGTTGCGATCCTTAGGAGCGATCCAGCTATTTTCGTTCGCGCTGAGACGCTCGCTTCTGAGGATACCAACGGCGTCTACGAAATCCAAGTATACCCCTTGGACCACAGTTTGGATGTCGTCTCCGTCGCTATGACTGGCGCCGACCAAGAACGCGTAGGCGCAGCTACCTTGGAGTAGCGGCTGTTCGTCCGGATCGTCGGGATCATTGAGTTGATTGGTGTCAGTGGCCTCTCTAGGCTGGGTGGATCCTCTGAGATCGGCTTGCTCTCTGGGCTGGGTGGACCCTCTGGGATCGGTGGGCTCTCTGGTTTCGTTAAGCTCTCTGGGCTCAGTAGGCCCTCTACGATCGGCGAGATCATTGAAATCGTTGGTGTCGGCCATCGTCGGCGACAGTAGTGATCTTCTTGCACTGGACGCTCTGGAGAGTGATGCTTTGGTGGAGTTTGAAAAGCTCTGTCCCATCAGTAAACATACCTTCTTATATGCTAGATGCATTGCTTGTTTGCATCCATTCGTTCTCTGTCCATAGCAAACCACCCCTCTGATGACAGCCTCTTATCCTTTCACTGAAATGCCGTGCCACCATGAAACTGCTTGCTGAAAATGTTGTATTTGCTTTCTTATCTTCGTCTTCAAAGCTTCAAATGGTCGTGAAGAAGCTGACAAAACTTCACCTTTCTTCGATGCCTTGGGGAAGGTGGTACCTTTCGCCTCCGCGCCGGCGTGGCACTTTAGCGCTGCTGGGAATAATGAATCTTAGCAAGCATATCTCTTCAACGCTCGGGAGAACGTCACGTGCTACCTTATCCAACACCCTGTGCAAGATCTTACAACCGTCATGTCATGCTTTCCAATGTCCGCCTTCCAATGTCCGCCTTCCAAGGCTAGCGTTAACAAAAACTTTTTGAACACATGCTGGTCATCATTCTCCTCATCGTCGTACGCCTCTTCGCCGGGAAAGATCAAGTCCTCGCTCGCCTCGTCATACCTAGCATTCCCCGGCAACGGCTGCCCAAAATATTCGAAATCGACACCACTCGTACTCTCCACCAGCTCACACTCCTCATCAGAATCATAAGTCTCTATCGTCGAGTCTTCAGCGCGGAACCAGAGTCTGACCCTCGCGATCCACACCCGGTTGACAGAATCATCACTGCCTCTGGGATCAAACCACGCGTAGCCCCATCCTAAGTATTATTGCTCGTCGGCGAAGATTCGCCCGATCTTGTTGCGGTAGGGATAGTTGTCTCTAGTCTCGCGGTCCATCGGAGTAATCCAGCCGTCCTCCGCACCGAGACGAGCAAGCTTGAGGTTGTTGACGGCGTCTCTGAAATCCGTTTACACCCCTTCGATTTCGATGATGTCTTTTCCGTCGCCGGGTTGGGTGTTGATCACCACTGTGTAGGAGCGCATCTCGCGGAGCCCTGTTTTTTCCGGGTTCGACGGACTCGCTGGCCTCTCTGGGCACATTCGGTTCGTTGGGTTCGCTGGCATCTCTGAGCTCATTGGCGGCGTTGAGCTGGTTCGTGTCGTTGAGCTCGTTCGGCTCGTTCGTGTCGTTGAGCTCGTTCGCTTTCGCGTCATCAATCTCGTTCGCGTCGTTGAGCTCGTTCGTGCCGTTAAACTCGTTGACGGCGTTGAGTTTGTTCGTGTCGTTGAGCTCGTCCATGTCGTTGAGCTCGTTCGCATCGTTGATCTCGTTGGTGTCGGCCATCGTTGGCGGTAGGGATCAGGTTCTTTTGTGGGCTTCGCTGGTGAGTGGTGTTTTGGTGGCGATAGAAGCTCTGTCCCATCAGAAGATGTTGCTCTTATATGAGCTCCACCGTCATCCACATTGCTTGCATGATTCCGTTCTTTCTTGTTGTAGCAATCTGTTTTCTTGATGTCAGCTTTCTTTCCTTCTTGTCCGAGTGTCATGCCAGCATCAAACAGTTTGCTGAACATGTCATGTCTTGTCTCATTCCTTGACCCTCATTGTTGGGAACACTTCACACTTCACTCCGCCGTTTTGATCTCTTCGAGTGATCTGAATTCGTAAACTAGCCGTCTGCATACTCCAGAAGAGCAGGAACTCGTCAAGCATCCCCATTGGTACACATCCATCCACAATTTGACGCTTCACGCTTAATCATTGATCCAGCGCAAAGCACCTCTCACTGCTATCCGCATTATTACCCCACCAATGCGGCATGAGCACGATCTTGCCCGCTCCAAAGAACAAGAAGATAAGCAGCATGCTGAAATTGAAGCCAGCATCGAAAGCTGCAGCCAGAATGTAGTTCCAGCGGTTCCACAGAGCGTAGCGGTAGCGGTACGCCCAGAACATGACCACGAAGCCGCCGATCAGACTGCTCAAGTAGCCGGAACTGATGTTGCCGTAGAACGACGACATGGCGCTGAAGAAGATGGTCGTGTTCCACAACTGGAATTTGGCGCGCGGGAAGAGGCGGTGGAGGGTGTAGATGAGGATTGGGGCGGTGGCGCCTAGCACGAAGCCAAGTGGGAGTAAGCGGTAGATGTGTTGTTCGAACAGGCGACGGGGGCCCTGGGACTGACGTTAGCAAGAGTGGGACTGTGCTTGTGTAGAGTGACCAAACTTACGATCATCACGTACTGCACCGCCGTCGTCAAGTTCGAGGCAAGCTCCTGTCCAGTCCATTGGTGCGTGGGATCTACCTCTTTACCAGTGAGATAGTCTGCCTTGGTTTCGAGCACCCATTTGACGACTGCGTAGTTGATGGGGATACCAAGGAACGAGCCGAAGATCTGCGAGAAGAACACGTCCCTGGGTGGGACGTGCATGTAGTGTCCGATCTTCATGTCCTGGAGTTGCAGCTGTGCTCGGTACCATGCATTACCTTTGCAACGAGTCAGTCATTTGCACCGCTTTAATCCGTGAGCAGACTTACCTGCAATGCTACCGTATACGGAAGCTCCCACAGGACTCTTGTGGCCACTGACAGAATTGACCATCAGACCGTAAAGCAGCTCGTTGACAGTTCCAATAGGCAGCTGGAAATTGGACAAAGCATACAGCCACCCGAGAGGGACGACCAGGAACGCTCCGGTGGCAATTGCGACGAAGTAGGTCCAAATCGGGATGTACAACTTCCCGCATGCGATGATGGTGACGAGAGAGACGAAGGAAGCGCCGAAAAGCAGCCCGAACCACCAGGCGGGAACTTCCTTGTAGGACCGCTGAAGAATACTCAGTTGATCGCTGTACTGGTCGCTCATCTTGGCATTCTTGTTCGACATGCGTTCCTTGATCTTTACGTAGCTTTCGTAGATTGACTTGCGACCAAAGCAGATCATCCAGACGATTCCAGAAGTGTAAGATGCGTAGTCGAACCACATTGTCCAGAGTGTCTGGGTGCTGACGAATGGGGGACCCAACTCCTCGTAGGCAGTCTCGTTGAGGGCGAATTGTGGAGTAAGTAGTTGCATGATCGGGTAGGATGTACCGTTTTCTGAGAATCGTCAGTTAAATGTCATACACAAGCCACAGCAGGGAAACTCACCAAGAAACAGTCTGTTCGACATCAGATGTTGGTTCCACTCGCCCAGATACCCAAATTTGGCTGCAGGTAACAGGATCCAGCAACTGCAAGCGAACCCAGCGAACAGAACCACTTGAGTCCACCAAGGAGTGAGGAAGAAACTTGCTCGAGAGGCAACAATGTTGGACCAGTCGAGGGAAAAATTGAGGAATCCCATGCCACCAAAGCCGGCGCCAACAAAATTTGCGACGTGGTTGTGAGGAGCCACCCAGCACAAGAAAGCAAGTGATCCCAGCATGGGAAAGACGTATTCGGGCAGGAATTGCCAAAGCGTCATCCCCAGGAGAACAAGCCAGAACACCCTCGTCTGCTTACGGGACTCCGGGGTCGGGTTCTGTCTCTGCTTCTTCTGAGTTTCGAATAGTGCTGTTTGACAGAGAGCCGTGAACCACGGAAATTGAGGGTCGTAGATGAGAAACTGTCGAGCGATGGCTGCAAAACTGTAACCCGTCCACACGATACCCCACATGAAGAAGATAGCGACCAGCGGGTGCATCTCGTAGTCGAAGTACAGACTTGCAAGACTCACTGGCGCGTATCCGAGGTTGTAAGTGGCTCCGGATGCCGCAGAGATCGTGATCAGAACGTGTTCTTTGACGCTGAAAGGCCCCGGGTTCAAGGAGAAAGACCATTTCGTGAAGGGAAAACGAATCGTCCATGCCGGCAGCACCTTTGCCAGCCACGCACCGACGTAGCTTGACGCAATCTGCACGAAGAAGATTGAGTAGGGCGCATAGGTCGTTCGGTAATGGCTCATCATGCTCAGGAACGCTCCTGGTACCACGAAGATGATCGTCAACAGGAAGTATCTGAATGTCAATGTCGGTAGCGTGGGATCGTCGGTGTAGCTGACGATCCGTCGAACGTATGCGGGTATGTCTTTGACGCGAGGGTCGTTGTCGTCGAGGCCATCCTCGTTTTCGCCGCCTTCTTCGGTCGTGTAGAGGTACGGCGGTTTCTCGAAGTCTTGTGTAGTTTGGACAGGGACTTTGTCGTCCTCTGTTCGCAATTGTGTCGGTGTTCCGTGGGGCTGAGACGATCTCGAAGTTCCAACACTTGAAGACTCCAATGCCGTGGAAGAAGCCATGGCTATTTTTGCTGAGCGCACAGGACTGAAGTAGAAAGATCTTGTTGGAAGTGGAAATCAGGAAGTCTACATGTAAGTATAAACAGAATTTAAGTCTCGCATCGTGTCAGCCATGCGACCAGCACGATATTTTACCTTTCGATGATGTTATCGCAGTGGTAACAAGGCCACGAATCGCGTTGCTTTTGTAAAGCACGCCAGGGTAGGCGAGAGTCCATCCTCGTGCATCTCACACCAATCGAGGTGTTGTGCAATGTAATCGGGGGTGGGGTGCGCGGGTAGGGTTGTTAAGTTGTGCCAACCAGACTTGTTGGCAGGTCAAGCTTCACGGCCCTTGTCACCTTAACGAGCTTAAAGTGTTATCTAGCGAGAAGCTTGGGTAGCCGTATTACCGTAGCTTGATGTCGTGATCGTGTCGCTTGTACGGTATGATTTCGCCGAAGCCGAGCCCTAAGAGGAAGCTGCAGTAACATCAGAAAGACTTAGGAACTGCTCTCTCGAGGAATGAATAGACTGGGATAGATTTTGACAGCGTCATCAGCAACCTGTGACGGCCGATTCCAATCATGAGAGGTGCTGCAGTCCTCGTACCAAGCCATTGCACGGATGAGATCGAGGCGACAGACATGCGGCGAAGGCATATGAGGGTACCCTGCGATCAGGCTGTTGACAGCATACCTAGATTGCAGACTGCTGGAAGCTTGAATCTACAGGAGTAGAGTTGATGTCCACAACGGAGACGTGATGTAAATGTGAAAGATAGGTACTGTACATGTAGATGATAGAAACTTGCGAAATTGAATCGTTTTACCGCACGGCTTCACACTTCTTTCTCCTGTGAAGTAGTGTCTGCCTGATTGCTGCCTGGATTACCCCACCTTCCGTCATGATTGGACCTTCAATCAATCGCCTTCACGTAGCTCAAGAACACCAACACCCATCAACATCAACACAACCACCAGAAATCTTGCTCTTCGGCCTTGCTCAAGGCCTCAAATACCTAGACTGCACACCTTTCACAATCAATCATCCTCACTGCACACACCCACACCGCATCGCGAGCATGTCCTCTTCAGCAGGCGTGCCGCCGAATCCAACCTCGCACAATGTTGCCTCTCTCCTCCCCAAACTCAACGATCCGGATCCCGACATTCGGTACATGACCCTCAATGATCTCCACAGCATGCTTGAGAATGGTGCTCCTACCTTCCTCTCCCATGACTACACTACCTGCGCGAGAGTCGTCGACGGCCTCATCCACACACTCAACGATGGCAACGGCGATGTCCAGAACATGGCGATCAACTGCCTGGGCCCTTTTGTCAACAGAGCTCCCGAGAGCATCCTCTGCCCGACCATCGAGAAAGTCAGCAACATCAAGACCGACAACACAATCGACACGACCGTGCCTGCTCTGGCGGTAAGGGCAATAGTCGTCGCACTCCCTCACCCTGTGCCTGGTGGCCCGAGGGGTGGCAAGGTTCAAGAGGCCTACAGCGCCATTTCAAGAGCCTTGATCCCTCGCCTGGTTGGCAAGGTTCTCTTGCCGCTAGCAGGTGGCAAGAACAACCCTCCTCCGCCCAAAGGCATGCTCCAAGATGATCTGGAAAAAGCAAACGACAGCAACAGCTTGGACTTGCTGGCCGAGGTCGCAAAGTGCTTCGGTCCCATGCTACAAGAGATCGAGGTGCAAGCGCTCGAGCAAATCGCCATGGAGATCTTGCAAGACAGCAGGTGTGGTAGTGTCATGAAAAAGAAGGCTGTTGCAGCGCTGGCTGCACTGGGACCATACTTTAGCGACGCACTGCTCGCTTCCCACATCAGCTACACAATCGAGCAGCTGCGCCAGCCCCACCTTACCAACCAGCAACGAAAGATCTTCATCACGATCTACGGAAGCATGGCGAAGTCTGTGCCCCAGAAGTTCGGCCCATACCTCAAGACCCTCGCGCCGTTCGTGTTGTCCCCACTCAGTCAAATGGAGCTTGATCAGCAAAGAGAACAGGAGGCAGAGTCGGATGGCGAGCGTGACACCGAGATTGAGGAGGTTCGAGAAGCTGCGCTTGTTGCAATCGAGAACTTCTTGCAGGCCTGTGCGACAGATCTCAAGGCTCACTTGGGAGACGTGATCTCTGCATCAATGCGCTTCCTCAAATATGACCCGGCGTTGGCCGACGATGAGGACGAGGAAATGGAGGAGGAGGAACAAGACGATGATGAGTTTGAAGTCGATGAGGACTTTGAAGAGGAGACTGGTTTCGAGGATGAGGATGATGTGAGCTGGAAGGTCAGGAGATGTAGCGCGAAAGTACTGCATGCTCTGATCGCCACGTTGAACCCGCCATTCATCCAAGATGTTGCCCCCGCGTTGATCGCCCGCTTCAAGGAGCGCGAGGAGAGCGTCCGAAACGAAGTCATTGCCACGCTTGCTTTCCTCATTTCGAAGAACGGCCCTACCAACATGCCCAAAACCTCAATTGCTGAAGCCAACGGTATCCCGCAAAACAGGAAGAGGAGACGTGGAGGCAGCGACGCCGTGCTCTCCGACCTCCACGCACAACGCGTCTTGATGAACGGGTACGCGTCGCCTTCCACCCCCCCACCTATGGATAAGGCAAGCGAGATATTGGCCAGCATCAACCCTTTTGTGGTGAAAGAGGCCGCAAAGTTGTTGAAGACGTCGACAAGCTCGACCAAACTTGCCGTCATGTCTCTTCTCAAGGTCATGGTCTCCGTCCAGCGTGGCGGCCTTTCCGACCACTCGGATCTCGTCATTGAGCCAGTAGTCGAGTCTATGAAGACTGACGCTGGGAGCGCTTCTGGCAATGCACTGCGCATCGAAGCTCTTGGACTCCTCCGCGTTATTGGAGAGAATCATTCGAGCAAGATTCTGCAGGCTCACCTGAACAAGATCATTCCAGCATTGGTCGCCGCGGCTAAGGACCGTTACGCCAAGGTGGCAAGCGAGGCTTTCTCTACGATTGAGGTCTTTGTAAAGGCTCTGACGCCGCCTCGCTCGGCTGCCAACAAGGCACAGAACCGTGACTTCTTGGGTCAACTCTACGAGATCATCACTGAACGCATCAACGCACAAGACACGGACACGGAGGTTCGACAAAAGGCTGTACATGCTCTCGGTCTACTTGTCGGTCGCGCTTCTGGTTCTACCGGCGCAAATCTGCTCACCGAGCAGCAACGCTTTGCTGGACAAGATCTGATTGCAGAGCGTATGAAGAACGAGCTCACCAGGCTTGCAAGTGTCCGCGCGGTTGATACTATTGCCGTGCTCGCACAGAGCACCCAGGACTTCAAGCCCGGCTTTGTTGCCAATGTTGCTGTCGAACTTGGTGCACAGCTTCGCAAATCTAGCCGCTCACTCAGAGGCGCGAGCTTGAGTGCTCTCAGGATGCTCGCTGTCAACCAGGCTTCCCGACAGTCGCTCGATGACGAGACCATCTCGCGTATTGTCGAGCTTTTGCTTCCACTGATCAAGGCCGACGACTTGCATATGCTTGGACCAGCCCTTGCTATCCTTGGCAGCTTTGCTAAAGAGAAGCCGTTCTTGGTCACTTCGCCAGCTGTTATCAGCGCCATCTGCGAGGTCACATCTGCTTCTCTTCATGGAAACGCTCTGGAGGCGCTCGTATCTTGTGTGGAAGTCATCGGGCAATCTGGCGCTGGCAAGGACCTCATGGCTTCGCTGTTGAACCAGGGAGTGCAAGCCAACACCGACGTTTCGGGCCGTGTAATCGGTACACTCCTTGTTTCGAGTGGCAGTGATATTGGTGTGCAGCTCGGTGACTTCCTCAAGGAACTCAACTCCCAGTCCGACGAAGGCAAGAAGTGCTTGGCACTGTCTGTCCTTGGAGAGGCGGGTCTTCGTCAAGGTACTGCTTGCTCTCTCAAGCCCGAAAACTTCACTCCCTACTTCGAGGTACAGTCGGAGAAAGTCAAGTTGGCCGCTGCCGTGGCCCTTGGTCGTGCAGGTGCTGGCAATGTGAAAGTCTACCTGCCTCAGATTCTCAACGCTATGGCTAAAGGCAGGCAATACCTTCTGCTGCACTCGGTGAAGGAACTGCTACAACACAGTGCTGCCGAGGAGGACATCAGGCCGTACACCTCTTCTTTGTGGGAGCACATCATCAGCTCTGGCCAAGCCGAAGACAACAAGGTCGTCAGCGCAGAGTGCATTGGAAGGCTCGCGACCATCGATCCGGCAGCATACCTACCCCAGTTGCAGACGTACTTGGAGAACCCCAACCCCACCGTCCGGGGCATGGTCATCACCGCGCTTCGTTACATCTTCTCCGACACAGACGACAGCTACAACGTCTATCTGCAGTCTTCTATCATTCAGATGTTGACCACCATGCTGGCTGATAGTGACCTCGAGAACCAGCGTCTGTCACTGTCGGCCTTCAACTCAGCTTTCCACAACAAGCCGGACTTGGTCACACCGCAACTTTCCGAGCTGCTGCCATACGCAATGCAGGCCACTGTCATCCGCCCCGACCTTGTTCGCGAAGTTGCCATGGGTCCCTTCAAGCACAAGGTGGACGACGGTCTCGAGATCCGCAAGTCCGCATTCGAGACCCTCTACGCGCTCCTTGACGAGCCCGCCTCCCGTCAACGTCTTGACATGTCTAGCTTCTACGACCGTATCATCGCTGGTGTCGGAGATGAACACGAGATCAAGATCCTCTGCTGTCTCGTCCTCAGCAAGCTCATCAACATCGCCCCCTCGGAGTCTGCGCGCCGTCTGGAAAGTCTGGCTCAACAGTTCCGCGCTGTCCTCGCCTTCAAGCCAAAGGACAACGCTGTCAAGCAAGAGCTGGAGAAGCTTGCCGAGCACAACAAGGCCATCATCCGCGTTTCCGTCAGCTTTAACAAGGCCTTCGGCACAGCAGAGGAGAGCCGTGCGTGGAAGGACTACTTCGAGTGGGTCAGGAAGGAGAACCCGCAGATGCTCAAGGCTGCGGAGGAGGAACTCAAGAGAGACTAGAGATCCTTTGGTCAGTTTGACTCTCGTGTGTTTGGTGCGCGGTACATTTCGGTAGACGGTCTGGGTCTGCAATCGCTGAAGCTTCAAGCCTCAAGCTAAAGGTGGCCAAGGCTAGGTGCCATCAAGGTCATCAAAATTCGATAGAAGTACTTCCCACAAAAAAAGCTTTCCTATTTTACGAAACTCCCATAGCATTAGATAGCATACTTTCAAGGCATTGTCATTGTTCGACAGACTGAAAATTCACAGCTACTGCCAAAAACTTTGCGCAGTTCCTCAAACAATGCCGCAATCAGCATCTCTCATCTCTCATCACTCATAAAAATGACCGCGTCCGTGGTTCCCTCATCACACGATTAGCCTCACAGACCCCTCAACAGCATGAAGCACACCCCTACGACCAGCACAGAATCGGCTTAATAGTCGTCCCCTCATGCATCTCATGCAGCGCCTTCTCAAACTCGTCCGCCGGCATCAGCTTCATCATATCGTCCACGGGGAACTTGCCCTCCTTGCGCCACTGCACCATCTTCGGCACGAAATCAGGCGGGTGCGCCTGCCCTTCCACGGCGCCAATATACTGCAACCCGCGCACCATGAACTCAAACACCGGGATCTCGAGCTTGAAATCGAACGGCGCGCTGCCTACTTGCACGATCTTGCCGCGGTTGCGGGCGAATTGCACCGCAGCATTGATGAGAGCTGGGACTCCTGTGGTGTCGACTGTGATGGTTGGGCCGAGGTTGTCGGAGACTTCGCGCACGGCGTCCGCGAGGGTTTTGCCTTCGGGGAGTTTGGAGGAGTCGATGACGTGGGTTGCGCCTAGTTTTTTGGCGAGGGCCATGCGCGAGGCTACGCGGTCTACGCCGATGATTACTTTGGCGTTTTGGATTTTGGCGCCCATTATTGCGGACAGGCCGACGCCGCCGAGGCCCAGGATGCAGACTGTGTCGGAGGCTGTGGCTTGGGCGGCGTTGATGACTGTTCCGGTGCCGGTTTGCACGCCGCAGCCTAGGGGCGCGAGGAGCTGGAGTTCTTGCTTGGAGGAGACGAGGGAGGTGGCGTTTACGACGGAGCACTCGCGGACGATGGAGAGGGAGGCGAAGGAGGATTGGCCGAAGAAGGCGCCTGGGATGGTCGGGTTGGAGGCGTTGTCTTTGCCGGCGCCGAAGACGGGCGGCTGGGGGCCGAAGTTCAGGTCGTTGAAGCCGTTGCAGTGCGAGTGGTGGCCGCTGGAGCAGACTTCGCAGGAGTTGCAGAAGGCGAAGGAGAGCAGGACGGGGTCGCCGGGTTTGGCGACGGTTACGCCGGAGCCGACTTCGCGCACGTAGCCCGAGCCTTCGTGGCCTAGGACTCGGGGGTAGAAGGCGATGGGGGCGGCGCCGTTGGGGAGGCCGCCGACGAGGACGTCGGTGTGGCAGACGCCCTGGAAAGGTGGTGTTAGGAGGGGTGGTTTCTGGTTGCGAGCTGCAGGACGTGAGCTCGTCGACTTACCGATGCAACCATTTCGATCAGCAACTCTCCTTCGCCTGGCTTCCTCACGCTCACATCCTCCATCTTCCACCCGCCATTGGCGAGAGTGTCGTGGCAGACGATTGCTTTTGCGTTGTACGACATGTTGTTAGGAGGAAGGCTTGTTTCTAGAGAAGCTCAGAGGGTAAAGTGAACGGTTCCAAGAGATTCTTATAAGTAAGCCTCCAAGACCAGCTGTTGTTGTCAGAACAGTGCCGACGACTATGCCGTGGGTGGAACCAACAGCAGCTCCCTACCTATAAAGTCCAATGAGGGGCTCGGTCGGGACGAAAGGGTTCAAGCCTTCGGTTGCAGACAATCGACAATTCCATATTCCTGCCTTGAAGAAGCCGTCAAAAGGGGCTCTCAGCTCAGAACATGGCTTACCGGTACCAGAGAACTCGGCAGTACGGGCACAAAATGACTTGGAGACATTGCTCTGCTCAGATGCATTGAGTCGAAGGCGTTTGCGTGTGTGTACGTAAGGTAGCTTGGCTCTCTCGTAATAATGCTGAAGTGGAGTGGATCTGATCAACCGGAGGCGCAATCCGGCGAGTGCGGGGGACTCCAGGAAGGATCGTCAATTGGTCTCGTTTATTTTGACCAAGTTGTATCCATTGAATTTTACGAGTAGGTAAGCAGCGTGACAGCTTGAGCCAAGTCCAGGCAACAAGCGTTTGCCTTTTGGTTTGATTGAGGTCTTCACGCGTGCGTGTTGCATTCTCGTCTGTACGGCTTTCACTCGACCCGAATCAAGTGAAGGGATGTTGGTGCCTGAGAGTCCCCACCCCTCAAGACTACCATCACGATAAACAAGACGACATGTGGACTGGCCGCCATGTATCATCCTTCGAACCCTCGTCTGAAGATCATCATGATCGCCAACCCCGGCCCGTATCATCACCGAGCCGAAAGAGATGCCGAATCTTCTTCGCTCCCGATATCAGTCGCCATGGCACGCAGAGATCCTTAGATTCTTGTATGGACCGAATGATCATCTCGCACCGACATTGCTCCTAGCGCCAAAAGCTTGCACTGCAACTCGCCGAGATACCAGCAGCGCGCAAGAGCGTTCGCCGCGCAGCCGGGAAAAGGTGGAGTCGCGGCCAAGGTCCTTCGAAAGATAACATCACACCGTTAATCAGTAGACAATCATAATGGCATGCGCGGCTCCTGGCGCTGACGCCTGGCAAAGACTTGCCAAAGCAGAAGCAGAAGCGGCAGCATCATGTCAAGACTCCAAAGCGTCGAAGAAGACTCAAAATCAACAGCCCAACATTCTACAACGCCTCCGCAACAAGATCCACAAACCCACACCGCCACCATCACAACAACTCCCACCAACCCAAGCAAGCGCACGCGCCCGGAATGGCTCGACATCATCCTCACAACCCTCCAAGACCAATGGTTCCTCGTCGGCATCGGCGTCGTCATAACAATCGCCTCCCAAGTCCAAGTCCCGCGCGAGCACCAGAAGCTCAAGGAAACTTTGACGACTTACCTCAGCGTCTCGATCATCTTCTTCATCACTGGCTGCACGCTCGATACTCGCGTTTTGATTCAGAACTACTCGCGCTGGAAAGTGCACCTCTTCGTACAAGGGCAATGCTTCCTCATGACGAGTGCGATTGCGTTTGGAGTTGTATCGGCTACGGCTACGAAGAAGGACTTTGTGGATCCGGGGCTGTTGGTCGGGTTGATCTTTTTTGGCTGTGTGGCGACGACTATGAGCAGTAATGTTGTCATGACGAGGCAGGCGCACGGGAATTCGGCTTTGACAGTTGTTCAGACCACGCTGGGGAATTTTCTTGGAGTAAGTCTTGTAAAATGCTATCTTTCGACTCCACACGGAGGTCTCCTCACAATACCAATGAGAGATGTGGATCGAGATATAATCATACTGACACAGAGGTAGGTTTTCGTCTCGCCGGCTCTCGTCATCATGTTCACTTCCGTCGACACTTGGTACAACAACGCTCTGCCGCCGAGCAATGGTCAATTCGGAGCCATCTACGGACGAGTGCTGAAGCAGCTAGGCCTCTCTATCTACGTGCCCATGGCCGTCGGGCAACTGACCCGGTACTTCTTCGAGCCCGCTTGCAAGAAAGTCTTCTTCGACTGGAAGGTGCTGAAGTTCGGGCCACTGTGTATGCTGACCATCATCTGGCAAACTTATGATGCCGCTTTCTCCAGTGGTGCGTTCGACTCGGTCCCTGGCAGAGATATGATTTTCATAGTGTTCATCTGCCTGGGGTTGTTTGTGGTCTACTTCTGCGTGGCGTTCTTCACCGCCATGTTGTGGTTGCCTAGGAAAGACATCATAGCATGCTGCTACACGATTCCCGCAAAAGGTCCGGCTTTTGGTGTGCCGCTTTCGGTCACCATCTTCGCAGGGATGAATCCTGTGCTCCAGTCGAAGATACAGATCCCCATAGTGATATACCAGGGCCTGCAGATAGCTTGTGGTAGTGCGATGATAGGCGTGTTTCGGAGATGGATTGCCGCTGAAGAGGCTCGTGAAGCTGAAGGTAGCCAGCTGGAGGGTGATGTCGAGATGGGATCAGAAGGCCTTGAGGCTGCGCACAATCGCCAATCCGTAGAATCAAAGTCCAAATAACGAGCTTCCTTCTCTTGCCAATCACGGATTCATTCCCCACCTCTTCATCCACCCCCAGCCTTGATAGCCTCATCCCTCTCCACCACACTGTCCTTGAACCTCAGCAAGAAAATCGTCTTCCCAGGCCACATCTCATCCCCCTCCCCAGCCCAATGCGCGCTCACGCCCTCCGTCCCAAACCCAGCCGCATCGCACACCCCCTCGATAATCCCCGCCACAAAAGCCGCGCAATTCAACTGGCTCATCTCCTTGGGAATACTGATAAAAGTATTCACAACCGGCTCGTTGTCCACAATCATATACTCGTTCTTCTTCGTCGTGCTCTGCTCCAGCGCATCCGCCGCCCGATTAAAAAGACTCCTCCACAATGTCCCATGCACAAACTGCAGCAAATCCAGTAGTCTCGTCGGCCTCTGCGCTCGTCGTACTTCTTGTCGGTAGAGGAGTAGGTCGAGCAGTTTTATTCCGATCGGGTAGCCGGCGCGGTTCAGGCGGGTTTCGAGCTCGGAAACCGAGGGCGAGCGCGATTGGTGGTAGGTGATGAGGCTGTTGAAGAGGTAGGCGAAGCTGGCGAGGGAGATTTCGGAGGTTTTGGTGCGGTTCAGGTTGCGGTCGTATATTGTTTTGCGGTTCGAGGGGTATTTGAGGGAGGGGACGTGTGGCTGTTTGGGCGGGAGGGGGGTGATTGTGAGCTCTTTTTGGGGTGGTGGTGCGAGGGGGGGGTCGGTTGGGGTGGGCATTGTGGTGGTCAGTTGAGGTGGGAGGGTCGTTTGGTGTTTTGGGAGCTCGACTACATGTTCTGGTCTCAATTGTATGCGTTGATGTATGTAGTGGTGCTGTTATCGAGCTGCTGCCTCGGCGCGTTGACCCCGAAGTGGGCCCGGCGTTGCTTTATGATAAATATCTACTTCTCCCTTTCGACCTCACTACAAAGATCCACGTCTCTACCCATCGACATCGTCTCACTCTCAGGCACTTCATGGCAATACAATCGCTGCTCTGCGTGATGGCCGGACACCTCACCTCGGACAGCGCGACAAACCGGCATCCTCTTCTTGGCATCGACGACTAGACGACAATTGACTTCCTCCACACCCGGGCCAAGAATGTCGAACCCCAGTAGTGCATCGTAGCATCTACAACACGGCAGTGGAGCTCGTTGCCACGTGCTTCCAATTGGTAAGAAACGCTGCCGGCTGAATTGTCGCGAGGCAGACTTCTGCGGAACTGCTTCCTGTGGCCGGGTCTTATCTTTGATCTGAAGATAGGCCTACGGACCTGCAGACATCTCTGCCGCCCACTTGCCTAACATGGCCTATATCACGCAGCGTAGGTCTTGACGAAGAGTTTCAGCATCAACTCTAATGTATGCCAAGTATCCCACCGATTGTTGAGCGTAACACAATCCACCAAACGCGTTCAATGTGCCTCGCATCTTGCCCGCTAGCGCAACATAGTTGTTGTCGACTCATCGTGCCAAGATGGGGAGAGACTGTTATATTAACAACTATAAATCCCGCTATCATAGAAGTCCCGAATCATCTCGGCATCCCAAGGCATCGGCAAGATAGCTATGCTCACTCCCTCACTGATCGTTTTGGCTGTAGCTAGCCTTGTTCAGGCCAGACCTCTCGCAAGAGACGACCCAGTGCAACACCTCTCCAGCATCGAACATGGCGATATGGTCTTCTCCTTGGGCGATGTCCCTTACCTGGCCTTGACTACAACGCCTTCCGCTGAAAGCTCTGGTTTCAGCGGCGAAGGCAACTTGCCTTTCACGATCGTTAAATTCGACCAGTGCTCAATCACAGCCGATGCTGTCGACAGTCTGATCAACAGGTACCTCGAAGAAGACGATGTCATCTCGGAGTCATTCCTCCAGTCTTTGTACATTTCGACAACTTGCGAGGGCGATGCCAGCATGGACAGCGGTGTCATTGACTATCTTACGTCAATGGGAGCCAGAATGATCTACACCGATTCGCGCCTGGCCTGCAAAGGGACTTTTGCTGTTGAAGGACCAGACAGTCTCGAGCCTGGCCCATACATCGCTAGCATCAAGGAAGGCGTTGCAAGTTTCTCTTCGGTCTACCGCCTCTACGAGGATCGATACAGAACCTTCATCTTCGGTGCATACGAGGTGCCATCATCGAGCAACAGCTTCAAGCCATTCCCCGTCAATATTGCCAAGTATCAGGACCCGCTGATTCCAGTGCCCTCAAGAATTTACTCTTGGTCGGACCCGCGGCCTTTCGCTGGCTTCCGAATTTCAATCAAGGATCTGTACGACATCAAGGGGCTTCAAACTGCTGGTGGCAGCCGTGCTTGGGCGACTATTACCCCAGTCGCAAACGAGACCGCACCTGCTATCCAACGACTTATCGATCTCGGAGCACATCTTGTTGGCAAGCAGAAGACGGCTCAGTTTGCCTCTGGGGCTAATCCGTGGGACTGGTACGACGTTCAGTATCCTTTTAACCCCCGGGGTGACGAATGGCTCACGTGTTCTGCATCATCCGCTGGCGCTGGCTGTTCGATGGCAGCTTACGACTGGTTGGATCATGCCATTGGCTCAGACACAGGCTCTTCTGTCAGAAGACCTGCCGCTGTCAGTGGCATGTACGGCAATCGTCCAAGCCAGGGCATGATCACACTCGAGCGTGTCCAGCCCCTTGGCGCGGCTCAAGACACTGCTGGCTTCTTTGCGCGCGATCCTCGTGCCTTCGCATATTTTGCCAAACATTGGTACACCGCGGGTCTCCACCAAGATACCAGTATCACTGGCCTAGAAAGACTTACTGTGCCTAAGATTGAGGTTCCACTGCCGAGCACCGTGTATTACACGCCCGAGTACCTGCCTGTTCGCAATCCCGCTGCCGACGCCCTTGTCCAAGAGTTCTACAGCAATCTCACAACTCTGCTTGGTATGACTCAGAAAACGCTGAACTTGACCTCTATCTTGCTGGAGAGCGAGGTTCAAGGTCAGGACAACACAACGACTGGGAACTACACGATCTCTCCTCCTGTTGGGATCGACCTACCACGCACAGTCAATATCTCCACTTGGAACAACGCCACTTCTCTATTGAACACATACACCCAGTGGGTCGAGGTCGCTCGACCTCTAATTGACGCCTGGGGCTTTCTTTTCGATGGCCGCTTCCCACCTATTGATCCCGCTCGCCGCCCTGGTTGGGTCGCGCGCCGGAGCGACAACACCACACTTGCCCAATACGATGCCGCTTTGGCCACCAAACGCACTTTCAGCGAATGGTTCAACACTGAATTCCTCGGGCGAGGCTTCGAGTCTACCGACGAGCCCGAAACAACCACAGCCGAAGAGTGCGGCGAATCTGCCCTATGGATTTACGACATCGGAACCGGTGGTCTGCCGAGCTACCGTGAGCGCGAACTGATCGCAGGCAACGAGTTCGCCACGTACCTAAACTATACTCCTCCGACGACTTTGACTTCTGGCGTCAACTTCTGTTCAACGGCCGGCTGTGCTGATTTTACGGTGCCGATCGGTCAGGTGCCGTATTTCAGCAATGTCACACGGGTTGAGGAGATGGTGCCTGTCACGCTGAGTCTGGTTATGCGGAGAGGTTGTGATTATTCCCTGTTTGGTTTGATTGAGAAGATGGCGGACGTGGGTATGTTGAGGAGCGTTAAGACGGGTAGGACTGCGTTCTGAGGATGTCTTTTGGTCTATGACGGGCAAATCCGGTTCTACTATTGAGTCCAGTGATAACAGTGATAACTCCTAGAAAGTTTCCACACCTATTCAGACTCTTGCTTTTGTGCAGGTGGCATCCAGCAATGTTTCCGCGTGCAGTGCTGCGCTGCACGCATGGATATCTGTACGCTCGTGCCATTGCGAATAGCCGGTGAGACATAGGCTAGACCTAGTACGGAAAAGCCCTTGTTGCTGCCTGTTGGCGAGATCAGAGTCACCGACACCAACAACCAAGCCAAACTCACCGCGATACCAATAATTAGGCCAAACATGAAAAAGAGACACCGAATTCGACGGCAACTGCTCTTACAAAAAGGGATCCGAATGACAAAATCATTCGACTTCTCTTGACTCAACGACCAACCTCAGATACCCACGCGATGCCATCTCTCCTTGACCTTTCAGCCGAACTACTACTGCTCATAATCGAAGAACTCGACACTCCAGCGACCTCATACAGATTTCCAGCAGCATACTTCGCCCCCAGAACAAGCCGGGATGTCGCCAGCTTCAGCTCTTGCTGTCGGACCCTCCGCAGGCTGACCGCATCGACGTTATATCGCAACATCCGCCTGAGAAACGACTACAACAGCGGAATGTCGTTGCAGGCAGTCGGCGAATCCTCATGGGCAGCCAGTCTTGTGCGAGAGTTGAATTTTGAGGCAGACATAGCCCTCGAATATGAACGGAAGGAGCACCTTCCGCTTCATGCTAAAGTCCTTTCCTACTCGGTCGAAGACGTGCTGTCCCATCTGGAGCGGTTCCCCGGTCTGGAGGTCTTGAGTGTTCAGTTCAAGTGTGGCGAGACGCAGGAACTTGATGAGAAGGCGGCGGGTGACAAGCTTCCCATTTGGTATCAGGGCCCAGATTCGTTCCGCGACTTTTCTGCACTCCAGCAACTGGAGAAAAAGAGTAGTTGGAGAGCGCCGATGGCAAGGACTTACGACGCGGTCAGCCGCAGTAAGCGTCCGAGCACTTTGACGACGCTCGAACTACGCAATCTTCTCCCTTCGGGTGTGTCCTCATTCACCACCGAAGCTTGGCAAGCCTTTCTCCGACCTCTCAAGGTCTTCCGACTGGCTATGCATGGAAGCGACGAACCCTTCATCCTCGCCTATGGTGGGTTCATCGAGAATCTCGATCAGTTGTTTGCGCATCTCGAGCATGTTACCGAATTCCGATTCGCGGCCAGCGACAGTGGAGTGCCAGGGCCATCATGTTACACTCACCCTGACCTACCTCTCTATCCCGAGCACATGCCAATACTGCAAGTGTTGGAGCTGCAGTTCTGCGTCATCAGCGAGAGGACCGCACGCTTCATCGCCGCCCACGCCAGAACGTTGAAACGAGTCGCTTTGGAAGACTGGTATACCGCTCCATACGACTACCGTACCAAAGAGCACACCAGCTGGGCAACGTTCCTCAACACCATTGCCGACTCGCTCGAGGCGGTTGAAGATCCACCTTTGAGAGAATTCTCAGTCTCGCCGCGCGTTCTTACTATTGGTCGTCAGCTGGGTGGGTGCGGCAACGCGAGTGCGCCAATTAGTGAAGCTGACCGGGAGATCGAGCTCGCAAACTCAAGACCGTGGCTGCCACTTTACGACAGGTGGGTTGACTGCACTGGAATAGAAGACAGGTATGGCTTGGATTGGGAGGATGAAAAGGTGACGTTGGCCGCCTTGTTTACGGAACGTGATCAGGTTGCTTTCGACAGGGTTTTGGCTGTTGTCGGACGACAGTGAGGTGTAAAGCAAAGACTTATATGTGGTTTCACGATCAATTGCCCAAACTCGAACGAAGTGTTGCGGCTACTGACTGTTATCATTCATGCCCATCTCATGCGTCGTTTGCATTCTCGTTTCGCCTAAGCATCTCAGGATCATCATGGCACTATCTGGCATATCATCCAATCGGTCCGAGCGGCAATTGGTTCACTGGGCTGAATATCTCAGCTTTCCACGAATCCTGTCTTGCAGCTGTATAAGGCAATATCTCGGTCTCGACGGAGACGCTTGCCGTGGAAGTAAGCACCTTGCCTTGTACATCGATCGCCTCAGCGGAGACACTCTTGAACCTCTTGTCTTTGACGAGTAAGCTGGTCTCGAAGCTCGTCCGCTTGACTTCGCCTACAAGTTCACGCGAAGCGTGTTTGTCGCCGTTGCCAGCGTAAAACCGCCAAGCTGCCGTCTCCGTGTCCCCGTTCCACGAAACGTATATCGTCGTACCCTCTTTGCCCTCCAGCGCAACGATGGCGGGGACCTCGTTCGGAATGCCAGTCCAGCTGTAACGGAAAGCGCGATAGTTCTCTGCGCCAAGGTCGAGATAGCCTGAGTCGACATAGGCGTGGAATATGGGAGTGCCGTTGGCTTTGAACTCCGTCAACGCAACTACCTTTCTCAGAACTTTCTTTTCGTCCTAAGCGGACCATTCAAACGTTGGGTCGAATCTATGCCGGCATTCGTACTTCGAAGCCTCATAGACACCACGCCAATGCTCTGAGCGCGACGGATCGGTAAAAATGTGAGGTATCACCGAACCGTACTGCGAACCTGTCGAAGGGATGCCCTCGTCGGAGTTGAGGGGTGTGCAAACGGATGAATCTCCACCACTGGTATCGATAGGTATGGTCTTTGGCGGTCTCCATGATTTGATCGATCTTGACTTGATACCAATAAACGAGACGAGACTGCGCTACCAAACTCTGCAAACTATACGGCAGGATACTAAAGTAGTATATCCCCTGCACGTCAAATCACATCATGCAACCTCTCAACGATGCCTCGAACACCCAGAAAGTGTGCGTACCAGTGATCTTTGTTCTCGCCCTACACGTATAGCGTGATCATGCTAAGAGTTTCGTGCTCAGATTTGTCTTGGCTTCATTGTTCTAAAATCTGCGGCGTTTAGTTAGGCCATTAGCACGCCATAGATAGATAGGTAGTGATACCGCTGAGGTCCTACTGAGCAACAACCTACAAGGGTGTCGAGAAACTAGGTATGAGAGTGCATCTGGGGATTCCGAAATCTCCTGCATACACGTCCACTCTAGCTCTCGAGCTTACCTAGTCAATTTAGTATCAATCCTTTGTCTACGTCGGCGGTAAAGAAGATCGAACTCACTCTATGTACAGACGTAGTCAAGTGCGATGACCTTCGACTCGTACCGCGAGCCACCGGATTATTGACTTTGGATTCGGTATCCGAGAGGAGAGGCGCTAAGCCCTCGGATTCCCATCTTCGTTTGAGCGAGACTCTGACACAAGGCCCTTTGGCGATCTCACTGGGCCGTTCGTAAAAGGCGATTGATGGGCGGAAGGAGATGCATGCATTCTCGCATAGTTAGCACGTAATGCAAAATCTTCTGAATGATCCATCAACCTGGTAAAAAGAACGCTATAGATCAGCAAAGGAACTGACCATGTTTTGATGGTTCATATCATATCATATCATACATACATTAATACTGTTCTAGTACCAATGGTTAGAACGGTTCCAACTCGATCAGCGCTGCAGCATTCCATAGCTTCGACCCATTTCATTCTCGCCGTCTTCGAAGCTTCCACCTATCTCCCCTTCTCATTTCAAGCGCTTGAACGCACGATCGGACCCAAACCCTCAACCATTAAAAGATTCGTACAAACCTAGAATCGAAAGAAAGAACCACCGTCGCCCAAACAGCAGCAGCAGCATCCACCAAACTCAAAATCACCTCTTCCGCTTAACAACATCCTCCCCACCCCTGACCTCCAACCCCGTGGCGGGCGCCTGCGCTTCCACAGGACTGAACTCCTCCCCATTAAGCATCAAACTCGGCTTCCCCATTGAAATCTTCCCATTGGCATCACCCTGCTTCGCCTCAGGCGTGCTCTCCTCCACCTCCTCAACCTCCGTCTCATCATCACTCCTCTCATCCTTGACAACATCACTAAACAGCGCCCGGTACAAAATTCGGAAAATAAGGAAGATCCAGAACATGTTGACCATCTGCAGCATCGCCAGCAACGCAAAAGTAATGCTCTGCGAAATCCAACACTTGTACTGCTGCGTCTCCCAGTCGAGGTCGTAGGGGCCGATGGTGGCGAATTTGCCGTTGGGCAGGAGCGAGTAGAGGATCTTGAGGTTGAGGAAGTGGCGGGCGTAGGACCAGACGCAGATGAAGTTGATGAAGTAGGGGACTGTGAAGGGGGAGTCGAGGTAATTTAGGATCTTGGAGGTCTAGAGAATGAGATGTTAGCTTTTTCCTGGGTTTCTGGTTGTCGGGAATCGGATGTACTCACTGCAAGGAAGAAATCGCTAATGTCATGCGTGATGTACACCGCAATCCCCATGTACGTGAAATGGAAGCGGTAGCTCAACCCAATCAGCGCGAGCGTGATGATATGATGCAACACCAACTCTTTGAAGTCTTTCCGCGGCTTCTCCAGCTGCAGCATCAGGACGATAGCCTGCTGCGCCCAGTACGCAGCCTGCAGCAAGTAATACGTCTTGAAGGGAGCCTCGTGCGCGCGGTGCGGGAAACCCTCGTACATGCCCGCCGTGTTGAAATACCAGACCGGCGTGCGCGACATGACCCACAGACCGAACGGCCCAAAGACGGCGAAATACATTGCGGTGTATGCCTGCTCCATGAAGCGCGCTTGTTTCCCACGGCTCTTGATTCCGGCCCGGATGGCCAAGGGGCGGATCAGACGCTGCATGCAGAACTCGCGCGTGAAGGTGAAGACGATGGTGTAAAAGGCGACGAAGGCGAGGTCCTTGAGGCCTTTGCCGTACTGCGTCACGTTGCCGATGTGCGCGGGCAGGGTGTTTGTGCGCTCGTGCAGGGCCGGGTTGGCGTAGGAGAGGTGCAGGGCTGGGTAGAGGGGGTTGTGTTCGCCGGGGGAGATGTAGTAGGCGCCGACCAGGACGAGTAGGATTATGAGGGGCATCGACCAGGTGTGCTTGAGGGAGAGGCGCTTCCATCGTTTGAAGAGGCTCTTTGCTTTGCGCCGTTTTGAGCGCTTCTGATGGAGGGATGACGGGTCAGCTTTGCTGTTGCTCGAGTATCCTTGGGCATTGCTTCCTCCTCAAGAGCAACATACGCTACTACTCGGAGCAGTCATTTCATCCTGTCTTGTCGCCAGTGCGCCCACGCTTGTGTCTCCCCTCGGATCGCTGCCCAGGTTGGAACTCTTTCTTCTCCGCATCGCGCTGTGAATGGTTGTGTTATTGCCATTCTGGGATGATGAGAGACTCTTGCTGGGATTGGGAGAGATTGCCGGGAAGGGTTCTGTCTTTTCGGTTGCCATGATTGCCGGTGGTTGAATCGTCCAGCAAAGCGAATGGAAGGTAGGTAGATTGTCGACGGGAGAGAGAGGGGGCGCAGTCTTCAGGTTAACGTTCAACAACAACACATCCAAGCATCCAAATGGTAAATTAGCGGGCATAAATTCAGGGATCGTCACTGCCATGCGCTTGTACTCTTTGAAGGCCCCTGTTTCACACGCATCACTTTGCACACTGATCGAAGACAAATCGTCCTTTGATGTGCGCGGATTGAAAAGCGAAATACTGCAGAAAATAATGAAAAAGTCCTTGATTATCAAATGTGCGCTCCTGGGTATCTATTCTATCGTTTCATGTCCTTGATGCGCCGACCGTTGTTCTCTGAACCGAACACCCCATGTCATGTTTGTTCAACTGCGCCGTGCAGCCTTCTTGCCACCAGTCGACGTCTGTCATTTGTTATGCGCTTGCCGGCCCTTAGTCTTGAATGCGCTCTTCTTCAAGAAGGCGATCGGAATCAACTCCTTCGCATTCTTCCGACTGATGGCCTTTCTGCAGGCCGGGCAATTCCCCTTTCCACGGTCGTTGTTTTTCTCCGAAGCCATCAAAGCGCGCGTTAAGCACTCGTGGCAGAAGATGTGGCCTGGGAGTCGTTATCAGTATTGCAACCCTGAAATCATATTCTACGGCTCGTGGTGTGCTTACCGCAGATGGCCGTGGTGGCGTTGGTGTAGTTCTCCAAGCAAATAATGCAGTTCCGCTTCCCGATCTTCACAACAGCGTCGTCCTTGTTTGTCTTTTGCATCTTGAGCGCCTCTGCCTGCTGGGCCTGAAGCAGCTCCGCATCGGCCGACGGTGCTTCTTCCTCGAAAACATCGTCCTCTTCCACAACTACCCGCCTGGTGCGCTTTCTTGCCGACCCTGGAGCACCTCCGTCACTAGAAGAGTTGCGCTTGCGTGTTCGCGATTGCTGTGTGGTAGAGATGTTGGGCGACTGCGTGAGGTCAACCGTGTTGTTGGCAGCGGCCGATCGGCTTGAGCGAGGCATGTCTTCGTTGTCTTCGTTTTCGTCGTCGTCGTTGCTGTCGGAGTCTATGACTTGCGAGTTGGTGTCGAGGATGCTTTGGTTGAGAGCGTTGTTCCGAGCTTCCTCCTCCTGATTTGGCCTCCTCAAAAACGATTCGATGCCGCTCCGAGCAGGTGCGTTTTGTGGCGGTACGTCGGTGAGAGTGGCGGGTCGGTATGGTGAAGTCAAGTCTGCTAGGCGATAGGATCTTGAATTTGGTTGAGCTGCGGGTGGAGCAGCGGGTTGTGAGTACGGAGCAGGCGCGTGGTGGGTGTTTGTCGACCGGTGTCCGTTGTCGTTCACGTGTCTTGGTGGTGAGCTGGGTGGTGCTCGGGTATTTGAGGTGTGCTGTGGAGTGTACTGTGAGGTGTACTGCGGTTGTACTGAGGCAGAGGCAGGGTTGCGATCTGCGACTTGCTGTTCTGTGTGAGGTTCATTCCAGGTGTCTGAGGACCTTTGTATTGTCAGACCGGGATGTGGTGCCATGCATCTCTTTCCTCTCTCACCAGTGTTCGCCCAGCTCATACGCGTCTTCTAGATCGTCCCATGTCGCACCCTGTACGTCGTCGTAGTTGTGGTCGTAGTTGTTGGCATCGTGGGCATCGTCGAGGCCGTTCTGCCGATAATCAATGCCATGATCTAGAGCGTCGAAACTCCATCCTTGGCCTGCCATAAATACCACCACAGCTCCAACAAGAACTATGTCACAGCAAAAAGGATGGAAGTGTTGTCAGAGAATAGCATATAAGCTACAAAGAAATGGCATCCTCCAATCCTCCACATCCGATCCACCCAGAACCCTGATTACCTCATGCCAGCAGACTAAGCCGAGGCGTCTTGGATTGAACTTTTTCCAGTTCAAGCAGATGACTACTCCAATAACATCGTACCAATAGCAATACTGCACAGCACATTCTTTCGATCCGACCAACCGCTCACGTGGCTCCATCCGCAAGAGTCGCGGCGTTTCTCGCCAGGAAAGGTCGATTAGGTATGCAAAAGAAAGACGACAAACTACCCCGTCGCATACATGCATACTACGCTACGAAGACACCAACTAATCACCCACAACAGGAACCATGGCCCTTCAAACCGTTGAAACCCCCTACCTGGGCCACCTCCAACCCACAGCTGCACTGGAACCTCCTCCCAAAGTCGCAATAACCCCCTGCGATCCCTGGCCGCGACCATACTACCTGGAAGACGGTCTTCGACGAGTCGCGCCCTACCACTTCACATACAACACAAACTGCAAGCAAAGATGGCGCGGCCGCGAGATCCTCGAGATCTTCCGCGACGAATTCAGAGACAGGCCTGAAGAATACTATGTATGTTTGCGACAACACACCCACCAACCAACCAGCCTGTGCGATGAAACCTCACTAACGGCGTCAGGAAGCTGCCATGAAATCCGGCGCAATCCACATCAACGGCAAACCCGTCCCTTCAACCACAACCCTGGTGAAGAACGGCGACATCATAAGCCACACCCTCCACCGCCACGAGCCGCCCGTCACCGGCAAACCCATCACCATCGTCCACGAAGACGAAGGCATGATTGTAATCAACAAACCCGCCGGGATCCCAGTCCACCCGGCCGGCCGCTACAACTACAACTCGGTGATCGAAATTATGCGCGCCGAGCGCGGCAACGGCTGGAACCCCATGCCCTGCAACCGCCTGGACCGCCTGACCAGCGGCGTAATGTTCATCGCGAAGCACAAAAAGGCCGCCGAAGAGCTCGGCTCGAAAATCATGGGCCGCACCATCCGGAAAGAATACGTCGCGCGCGTCAAAGGCGAGTTCCCGGAGGGCGAGGTCGTCTGCGAACAACCTCTCCTCCAAATCTCGCCCAAACTAGGTCTGAACCGCGTTCGCGCCAGCGGAAAATCCGCTCGAACAGTCTTCCGACGAATGGCGTACTACCCTCCCGAGGTTCTCACCGGCGAGAAAGGCAGCGGCGAGAGCGACGGCTACAGCATCGTGCGCTGCCTCCCCCTAACAGGCCGCACGCACCAGATCCGCGTGCACCTGCAATTCCTCGGCCACCCGATCAGCAACGACCCCATCTACAGCAACCAGAAAGTCTTCGGTGCGAACCTCGGAGCCAACTGCGCGGACGGCGACGACGACGAATCCGTGATGGAGCGCTTGGGCCGGATGGGCAAGCAAGAAGTCGCGCAGGCCGTGGCGTACCACGACGAGATGGTCACCGAATACAACCGCAAGAAAGCGGAGAAATTGACCGGTGAGAAGTGCGAGGTGTGCGGGACGGAGTTGTATTCTGACCCTGGGGAGCACGAGCTGGGGATTTATTTGCATGCGAAGCGGTATGCTTGTATGGGCGATTCGTGGAGTTATGAGACGGGTCTTCCGGATTGGAGTTTGCCGCCTGATGGTGTTGAGGGCCCTAGGGAGGCGACGGAGGAGAGCGATCCGCTTGCTGCTGAGATTGCGAAGTTGGATTTGGAGGATGATGCTGAGAAGAAGAAGGGTGAGGAAGTGAAGGATGGCGCGAAGGGGACCAAGACTGGTGCGAAGGAAGAAGCCGCGGAGCCAGTGGTCGAGAAGGCATAAGAACAAGACGTATCCTCGAAACATGAGAACACGAACCTCTGAACCTCAACCTTTGTCGATCTGCACTTCAAAATCGCCATTCATATCATCTACATCTATCTATCAAGAAGGCATCAGGTTACATATCAAACCTTCACCAACCTAACCCCACAATCCTCACTGGAAACGGCCAACAATCTTGCCCCGTCCTCGCCCTCAGCTTTGCCAGGCCTCCACGCAAGACGAGTAACAGCCTTCGCAGGCCCCAACTCTTTCGCAACAACCTCCACAGCCGCCTCTTCCCATTTGCCCGCTTCAGACGTCCTCACAAGCCCAATCCGACCCTGCTCGGTACCATAAGCAAGCAGGCAATCCGGCGAGAAAGCCAGAGCCGTTACTGGAGCTTCGGTAGGGAAGGATTTGATGAGTGTGACTTCGACTTCGGACGTCCCTTGTACGCGCCAGAGTTTGACACTCTTGTCGCGGCCAGCGGTTGCGAAGATGCAAGTATCCGCGCCGTCTTCAGAAGTCGTAGTAGTGGGTGCCCAGGCGCAATCGAGGATCATGCGTGAGTGGCCTTTGGGGTTGGACTTCAGGACTGTATAAGTGGGAGGTGCACCCTCCTCCTTCCCACCGGCATCAGCCTGGAAGAGAACCCACTGCCTATCACGGCCGACACTCAGCAAGAAGCGATCGTCTGGCGAAAAGGCAAGACTGGTGACTGTGAGTGCGTGTGCTGAGAGAGGAGGTTTGATCTCGCGCCACTCTTTCGTCTCGTACAATCGAATAACGGCATGATCGAGACTGCTGGCTTTGCAGGCTGTGGCGACGAGGGTGCCGGCGTTATTGGAGGCCACGCAGGAGATTTCGTAGCCGTGGCCGTAGAGTTTTTCGTGCTCGGGCCAGAGGGTGTTGCGGGCGAGGTGGTCTTCTACTGGAGGTTGAGAGAGGGAAAGCGATGATGAGGGGTTCGTTGTTGATGAAGAGGCGGTCGGGACGCCGGACCAGGTTGTGGAGTTGTGTGAGGCGTCTTCGGGGGTTGGAGAGGGTTCGTCGGTGGATTCGTCAACGGCGGTGATTGCTTTGTTTGATAGGCCGAGGACGGGGATGTTGGCTGCTTCGGGCAGAGCGAGGTCTTCGGTTGAGACGGTGGTGTCGCCGGAGAGGGCGGAGAGGAGGGCTTGGGTTGCTTTCGGCTTGTCGAAGACGCGTAGTAGCTTTTCTTCGGCGCCTGAGACGAATTGGTGTGGTGTGAGAGTTGCGAGGCAGTTGAGGTCGTAGCCATGGATTTGCGGTCTGGCGATCTCGTGCCATGACTTGATATCATCCCTCTTCCACTCCGCGAACAGTCTTGTCGTTTGGTCGAGGCCAGTCGAAAGCAGATACGAGCCGTCAGGCGCCCAAGCCACACTCTGTACCTCTTGCGTGTGACCACTGACTCCCAACTGCTGTAACCACATGTCGGATCCAGAGTCGTATGCCCATCTCCTCCAGCTTCCTGTACGTCCCAGACTCACCACAGCCTTGGCTTGCGGTTGCCACAATCCGATCCAAAAGCCACCTGTACTTCCCGTAGCTGTCGTCGAACCCTTCTGCTGGCTGATCTCTCCGAGTCTTGTCTGACACACCCACAGGCCTGAAGCCTCCTCGACCGACCAGAGTGACAACGAGTTGTCGGCCGAAGCTGTCAACAACGTAGGCGTGTCGCCCTTTTCTTGCAACGGACTCCATCGTGTAGAGTAGATCCAATCTTCATGTCCCACGAGTAACGCTTCAAACGTAATCGCATAATGAACCCCGTCACTTCCCATCTGATGCGCTTTATTCGACAGCGATTTCTTCACCGGCTGGATTCCCTCCTCCGCATCACCCGCTTGATAATCCCTCTTGAACCGCCACAAACGCACATACTTGTCCTGGCTCGCAGAAGCCAGCAACAAATCCTCCCCATCCCTCGCCAAGAAATCGAGTGATCGCACCCAGCCCTCGTGCCCAGAAAGTGTCGCGTGCAGCTCAAAGCCATTCTGCGTCTCGAAGTAAATCTGGATGTTGGTGCTCGTGCCAGCAACAGCAAGGACGGTCTCGTAGCTCGGAAGCTGCACAAGAGCAGTCGCCAGAGGCATGAGTCTCGGCTTGAGAGTGATAGCCTGCACCAACTCCGCCTGCGCATCTTCCTGTCTGAATCGCCAAACCCTGACCGTCCCGTCCGCAGCTCCGGTGGCGAAGCTAACGTCGCTCTCAAGGAGGACGGAGATTGTATTCACGGCCCCAGTATGGCCGGTCAGACATTGGCTCTCCTCGAATGACGGGAATTCAGTCGCATCGCCGGTTTTCTGCTTCCATACGCGAACCGTATTATCGCTGGCGCCACTGATAATAAATCTCTTCCCGTCCCAGAGATCGATGATTTTCACCGCATTCACAACTCCCGTGTGTCCTGCGAGAAGCGCATAGACACCATTGGCCGTGTTGTCGTCCGGATTCCAGAGAGCAATATTGATTCCAGCTCCAAAGGCCAAAAGGTCAGGTGCCCCAAAAAGGCCAGGTTGCCAGTCTGCGGCGGATGGGTGGCGGTTGCCGCCCGCGGCAACGTATTCTAGTTGCGGCTTCCCATCGGTCGTCATGGTATAAAATGAATCGTCGTAAGACTGGGAAATTGACCTGGTCGATTCGTTCATGTAAATGTAGAGTCAAGAATTCTTTGGACAAGGGTTAGGGTTAGACTGCGCTAGCCTAATTAGGTACGAATCACTCTTTGGCCACGATGCATGTGAGATATAGATTGAACGGTGGCAGATTGTGTGTGACTTGATATCGTGAGATTGAGCTCTATCTACATGCTCGCATATGCGAGCCGATGCTGAAAACATTACATTAATTCGCGCCCACATCGCCATCTCAAGGCTACGTCCGCTCAAGCCAAGCCAAAGCAGTTGGCATAGTAAGTGATAGTTGAAGCCCAGTCAGCGAAGATCTTGGTGGCTCCGACTTTCTGCGCGATAGCATCAATGACCTTGAACTCATCGCCGTCATTCTTGATCAGGTTCGAGACGCTGGAGTAGTAGTATCCACCGCCGTTCACCGACAGAGGGCCGGAGCGCTCGAAAGACCAGGTGATGATCTCGAGACCAGCCTCCTTCGCTGCGATAGCATAGCTCGACGGAACGATCTCATTGGTGGCGTTGTCTGCAGCAACGAGCTGGTAGATCGAAGGCGCGACGATTTTGACGCCACGTTCCGCGAGACCGGGGAGCGAAGCGACGGCGAGCTCGTAACCGTCGACGCTGAGATCGGCGCGTTCATCAAGGTAGACGGCTTGCTCGCCATACGCGGGTTCGTTGTCGATCCAGTAGAAGATGTCTTCGTCGAGGAAAGACTGCAGCCAGACACGTTCTGGTTCGATGTCGTATTCGTCGAAAGTGTCGACTATTTGCTGGATGAAGTCCTCCTGGGTGTAGTTGCCCTGGAAAGGCATCGGAATCTCGGGCGTCTTAGCTTCGGCGGTGAAGTTGAGGCCGTAAGCATCGACCTGCTCAATGTGCTCCTTGAGGGACATGGGCTCGGCGCAGCTGTTGGCGTACATGTTGGTGCGCCAGTCTGGGGTGGTGCCGATGCGGCCAAAGTATGGGCTCGAGGCGTTGATGGCGGCAGCGTCAAAAGTTGTAGCTTCCATCTCGGCGCAGAGCGACTTGAACTCGCTCAAAGTAATGTCAGAAGTGCAGCATTTTGCGCTGGCAGCGGTGCCGTTGGCCTTGTTGGCTGGGGTGAAAGGTTCGGTGCATTTGGCAGCGAGGGCAGGTTTCGACAAGATGTTGGTGGTGTAGTGCAGATCGCAGTTCGAGTGGCGGCACACGAGCTCGCGGTCGGAGGTGAAAGAAACATCGCACTCGATGATTCCTGGACATGATCAGCTCAACGATGCTATGAAATTCTCGCATGTGTTCTCACCAGCTCCCATTCTCACGGCAGCATCGTAGCCTTGCCTGCTGTGTTCGGGGAACTCCAACGGGGCGCCTCTGTGCGAGATGGAGAAGCTCGAAGTGGACTTGGGCTCGTTTTTGCACGATTCAAGCTTGTCCTTCAAGTCGCCCTCGTCCATCTCATCAACAAGATAGTAAGGACGAGGACCCAACTGAACCAGCAGAGCATCGCCTCTCACCGGACCGCCATGGTGCTTGTAGGACTTTGGAGGAGTCGGAGTCCTGCTCTCGACGGGCGCAGCCATGGCAAGCTCGAAAGCAGCCATAGCTGAGAGGATGGTTGTCGCAGAGAACATGGCGAGGTACCGGGCTGTAAGTAGACAGGCAGATGATAACGTAGCACAGATAAGGCGAGGACAGACGAGGGACGGAGCGTGCTTGGCTGCAGCAAGGTGGGCATCACCGGGCCTTCTTGTAGTGATGTCTCACCGGACATGGCTCCTCAGTGCGCATGTAGCTTGCCGTGCTCAACCGTCGTCGGCGGTGACCTTGCCTCGCCTGTTCATGCAAGCCTTCCATGGCGTGGGCAGAGAGTTGCACGGCGTGCCGATATCAATGGGTACGGATAAATTAGTGACGCGCGCCGAGAGCATAAAATTGGCCAAGTCCCATTCGCTTAGGTAGATCATTCAATGGGTTTCTCGTCGACGCCCACGTGGCCCAGCGATTGAACGGTATGAGCGTGCTGAAGAAAACGCCACGGTCTTTCTGGCCGTACCTGCCTTTTTGGTCGAAGAATGGAATCAGTCGGCGTAGGTAAGAGAAGCCTGTCTTCAAGATGCCTGGTCTACGGCACCCCATATACATGGTCGCTATCGGTCTGCACCAAGACACATCCCCGCCACATGGCTCCACACTGACATTCGGGAGCTATGGCCAGAGCGTGGCTTCCGAGCTTGATAAGGAGCGGATACTACCTTTCTTTCTAGAGATGGCTATTTTTTGCACTATATGTAAAACCGCGTCAGATTTAATCTTGGAAGACGGTGGTGCGTAGTACATGTCTTTATCTCTCGGTTAGAGACTTGTGCCATAGTGCTTGCCTTCAATATTCATCGCAAAAAAAAGGCGTATTCGAGCTCTGCTATGCTTAAAGAGTGACGTTGAGTTTAGGGAAGAAAGCCTCCCCTCCCCTCTGAAGGAAAACAACGTCGGCTCCATAGAGACTCGAATCGAATCGCTTGCACTCCGACTTCCAATTGACTTCGACTCTAACTTTGGCCACGGAAAGCATCTGCCTTGGCTACCCGATGTTCATGCTCATAAGCCGAATAACAGATCCGCCGAGTGTCTTTGGCAGAGTACGGTCGTTTTCCTCTGTCACAGAACGTTTCTGCCTTGAATCACGGATACGTGCATGTACTTCGTTCTTCTTCTTCCTTTCATGCATAAGTCATACGTACATGTGTCTTTATTCGTCTAACATGGTGTAATGCACAATGATGTAAGTACGCCGGCGTCAACTCAACTCAACCACGCCGCATGACGCGTTCGAACGTGAACCGTGATACATTAGGTTGTTGTACATTTACTGCAATCAAGCTCTCTTGTAGGGCTGAAAATCGAGCTTGACCGCTGCTTCTTCACAACTCTCCACAGACTACTGTACGCTATTGACATACCAAGCATTATCATCAACATACGGATACTGGCCATTGCAGTGTGTTTGCTGACGCACCGCAAGTCCTAATAGTTGACGCTACGTACCTAGCTAGCTCACACCTCACAGCTACAGCAGACACGCACGCATCATGGCCTTCCTGTTTGATAAGGCCAAGCAGGCTCTCCAAGATGTCGAGCAAACAGTCAGGCAATCCATGGCCGGCAATGCTGACATTCTCCCCGCCAACGTGCATGCTCACACTCATGCCACCCCCGAATGCTCTGACCGCGACAAGCACCACATGCACCGCTTCCAGTCGTTTGCCCCTCAGCGCGAAGGCAACGACGCCAAATGGTACGTCGACGGCTGCTCATACATGTGGGCTGTCAGCGTGGCCCTCGAGCAGGCTCGAGACACTGTCTGGATCCTCGACTGGTGGCTCAGCCCAGAACTCTACCTCAGACGTCCGCCAGCGCAGAACGAGCAGTACCGACTCGACCGTATGCTATTCGCCGCTGCAGAACGTGGTGTGAAAATCAACATCATTGTCTACAAGGAGGTCACGCAAGCTTTGACTCTGTCCAGCAGCCACACAAAACACTGGCTGGAGGACAATGACAAGACTGGCAACATCACGGTGTTCAGGCACCCAGACCACTTGCCGGACAAGCAGACTTTGGCGTCTGAATTCCTGGCGGGCATCAAGCAGGCTGGCCTGAGTCCGGCTAAGCTCTCTCAGCTGCCTGGTGACGCTCTCAAAGGCATATATGGCGTTGCAGATGACAACGTCTTGTACTGGGCCCACCACGAGAAACTATGCCTTGTCGATGGCCACATCGCCTTTATGGGCGGTCTGGATCTCTGCTATGGCCGATGGGACACGCACCAGCACAGTATCGCCGACGCCCACCCTGGAGATCTTAATGAAATCATTTTCCCTGGGCAAGACTACAACAACGCTCGCATCATGGACTTCCAAGACGTGCAACACTGGCAAGACAACAAGCTCGACCGCAAGTACAACAGCAGAATGGGATGGTCCGATGTCAGCATCTCCCTCAAGGGGCCCATCGTGGAGGACTTGAAAGACCACTTCGCTCAGAGATGGAACTTTATCTACTGGGAGAAGTACGCCGTCCGTAAGGTTGACGGCGTCCACCCTCTTCCATACAGACCAAGCCGTGCTGGCATCATCGGACATCCGTACCAGCAATCTGAAGGTGGAGCCGAGCCGGAAGGTGAAGGCCAATACGAGCACTTCAGGGAGCGCATGCATGGAATCCGTGAACGCAGCCGGAACCTGCTGCAGGACAGCCGTGATCAGCTGCGGGACGGTCTCATGGGATCGGAATCCAGCTACCCTTCCGGACCTCTCGGTGGCATGCAATGCCAGATTGTCCGTTCGTGCACAAAGTGGTCTCACGGTGTACCGCTCGAGAACAGTATCGCCGATGCCTACATTGATATGAAAAGCAGGACGCAGCACTATGGCTCCATGGAGAACCAATTCTTCATCACGGCTACATCCGTCAGACAGAGGAAGCACAGTATCGCCGATGCCTACATTGATGTGATCAGGAGGTCTGAGCACTTTGTCTACATGGAGAACCAATTCTTCATCACGGCAACAGACGAGAGACAGAGGCCTATCAGGAACCGCATCGGTGCTGCCATCGTTGAGAGGATTGTTCGTGCAGCTCAGAATGGTGAGAACTTCCAGATGGTCATATGCATACCAAGTGTTCCCGGGTTCGCCGGAGACCTCAAGTCAGACGACGCTCTCTCCACCCGCGCAATCATGGAGTTCCAGTACAACTCCATCAACCGTGGTGGATACTCGATCTACGAGCAGATTGCCAAGGCCGGAATCGACCCCATGCAGTACCTTCGCTTCTACAATCTTCGGAACTACGACAGGATCAACACTTCCTCAGTTATGGCCAAGGCTGAAGAGCAGTCTGGTGTCTCGTACGACGACGCAAGGAGAGGCCACGACATCCGCTATGATCAAACCGTCGAGAGTGAGAACTACGGGCAGGAATACCAAGGTCAAAACGAAAGCGACTATCAGCGCTACCAACAAGCAGCACAGGACGTCCGTGGTGGATCAACGGAGAACCTTGCTTCGGGTCGCTGGGACTCTGTTGCCGAGTGTTACATGCTTGGTGGCACCGATCTCCGAGACGTGCCTTGGGAGGATGGCAGCACCAACGAGCTTGACGCCTTTGTCTCCGAAGAGCTCTACATCCACTCCAAGATCCTCATAGCCGACGACCGCATTGTGATCTGCGGCTCCGCCAACCTCAACGACCGCTCGCAGCTCGGCGAGCACGACTCCGAAATCGCAGTCCTGATCGAGGACGACCAGAAAATCGAGTCGCGCATGAATGGCGAACCCTATCAAGCATCTCGTTTCGCCGCCCAACTCCGCCGCTTCATCTTCCGCAAGCACCTCGGTCTGTTGCGCCCGCAAGACTGCACGCGCGAAGACATGAACCGCCGCCCAGTCTACGACGGACCAAACAAGTACGACTGGGGCTCACGCGAGGACGAAGCCGTAGTTGACCCTCTGGATGGCTCCTTTGTCGACCTCTGGAGGCAGACGGCGTACACCAACACTGCCGCTTTCGCCAAGGTCTTTCACCCCGTGCCTTTCGACGGAGTGCGGACCTGGAAGCAGTACGACGAGTACTACGAGCGTTTCTTCAAACCTGAGGAGGCCAAGGAGGCCGGGAAGGACGTCGACAGGCCAAGCACCTATAAGACAGGACATGTGGTTGCTGAAGAGTTCGATCCCGACCCTCAGGTTGCGGTCAGGCAGGTCAAGGAGGAGCTGGCCAAGGTCAGAGGGTCTTTGGTGGAGATGCCGTTGATGTTCTTGAAGGAAGAGGACATTGCCAAGGAGGGTTTGGGCCTGAACAAGTTCACTGAGGATGTTTATACTTGAGGAGTGCTGTCGGGTTTGGCAAGCGGGCTCACACTGTGCTGTTACATAGAATGGCTGTCATTAACGACGATTTCGTACAGATTGGTCAGATGGTCGCGCTACTCGCAATAGTCCCTGTAGGTGCCACTCTTCCAATCTCCAAGTTCGCGCCCCCACCTCCTGGATCACAATTGAGTCGGACACAGTAGACGTCCGGTCTGATTTTGGAGCACAACCAGTGTGTCTCTCGACCATACGACCCCTGGGGCCCTCTTGTGGCTCGAAGAATCTGTCATCAAATCTCGACGCGAGCGACATGCTCAGCCACCATGCAGCGTCGAGACAAAGACAACTTCATCCCCAGCCTGCAGCTCATACGCATCTTGTCCCTCAAGCTCCCAGTCCGCGTCGTTGATGAGGACTAAGATTCCAGGTCGTCTGCATTCTGGAATCAGCAAAAGAATTTCTGACAACATATTGAGGCAGGGCCTCTCTTGTTCTTCCATGTATCAAGCACCCGCTCAGAAAAAATAGAAAATGTAAACTCACACCGTCCCCTCAAGCACAAACATGTCTTGGCGCGGGTCTTTCATCAGGTTCTTGCATAGCCAGTCAATCAAGAAGCCAACATTCGCCGGTTGGTTTGTTGAAGGGTCTGTGGAGGGCAGGGCGATTTTGTGGGAGCGTTGCGAGGAGAAGAGGAGTTCGAGGCCGCCACTGTTGGAGATGGGAATTGAATGTTAGAATGGATCGGATCTTTTTCTTTTGCTTTCTATGGATGTTCCTGAGGACGTACGTGAACTCGAGCTTGATGGGGATTGTTGAAGCCATTGCTTGGAAATTTGTGTTGGTTGTAGCGTTCGTTATGTTGCTCACGATTGCATGTATGTAACTATCTATTCACTTCCAAAGCGGGCACTTCCGGCCAGTAGATTGCGAGTGAATGTTTCGATCGGCCATCAAATTCGTCTAGAATTGAAGTGCATCGACTTTAGTCACCTTGTCTATTATCTCAGATAAGATCCCTCGGTTCGTTATCGGGGCGATTAGCGTCTAGAGCAGTGCATCATCATCGGTTTAGTGCTGTTCGGCTCGCCGCTTGTCCCTGCGAGAGATCACTTCAAGCTCTTGGATAACTCTCACACGACAAGTCACTGGCTTGACGACAGGATTTCACATGCCATCGATATCCCGCCCGTCCAACGTCAGGCAAGAGACCCCAACTTCGCCAGACTCCCGAAAGCGCAAACGAGCGCAGCAGCAGCAAGAAGCCTCGCTGGACAGACAGCAAAAGCAACATACTCTCCCCTCGGTACTTGCGGGTATAGGAGGACAGCAAACTAAATCACCCACCAGCAAGCGATCCAAGCAATCGCCTGTCGAGTCACCTTCACGAACAACACCGCTGCCGAAACAGCTGGGTACCAACGACATGTACAACTTCTCTTCCACCCGCCAATCCGGCAACACCGCTATCGATCTCACCGCGAGCTCACCACCTACCACACCTCAGCCACGTCGGATCAATGGATCGCTGTCGAGACCTCCCGGGAGAGGCGGTATCAACTCCGCCACTGGAGCGAAGAAGTTGGTCGTCAAGAACCTGAAGACGAACACACAATGGGACAGCAAAGCATACCTCGAGAAGATCTGGGGACAGCTTGACGCCGCTCTGGCTTTGATTTTCAAGGACGTGCAAGAAGGATTCAGCAAAGAGGATCTGTACCGAGGTGTAGAGAACGTATGTCGGCAGGGCGGAGCGTCGACGCTGTACACCAGATTGGACAACCGGTGTAGGCAGCATGTGGAGATGGATATGAGAGACGTGCTGGTCAAGAGAGCAGGAACTGCCCACATCGATGTACTGTCGGCTGTCATGGCTGAGTGGGCGCGATGGAAGGCACAGATGGTGGTCATCCGATCGATATACTTCTTCCTCGATCGATCGTACCTCTTGTCTTCCAGCAAGACGAACTTGACGGACCTCACGCCCAAGCTTTTCAGGGAGATTGTCTTCAACCACGGATCTCTCAAACCACACATCGTTGAAGGAGCCTGTGATCTGGTCGCCACGGAACGCCAGCAGCAGTCCGCTGACCAGGACTTGTTCAAACGAGCTGTGGAGATGTTCCATGAGCTGACAGTGTACACGGCGAGCTTCGAGCCTCGATTCTTGGGCCACAGTCAGGAATTCGTCGATCACTGGTCTACCGAGACGAGCAGTCAGAAGAGTGTGCCGGAATACGTGACGCTTGCAGATGAGTGCATTAAGAACGAAATGAATCGATGCGATGACTTCGCGCTGTCTCCAAGCACACGACGAGACTTGCTTTCGCTTCTGGAACAACACATGATAGTACGAAGGACGGCATATCTCACTGATGGAAAAGCGTTGGCACCCCTGCTTGACGAAAACGCAGCGGCTGACTTGACTGCCCTCTACTCTTTACTAGCTCGAAGGCGTCTCGGAAGCGAGTTACGGCCTGCATTCGAAACCTGGATCGAGCAAACAGGCACAAGCATTGTCTTTGCGAAAGACTCGGAAGATATGGTTGTACACATCTTATCCCTGAAGAGACGACTCGACGCCCTCTGGAAGACTGCATTCCAGCGCGATGAAGAGCTTGGACGTTGCTTGAGAGAGAGCTTCGAGACATTCATGAACAAGACGAAGAAGGGCGACTCCACGTGGGGTACGGACAACTCGAAGGTCGGCGAGATGATCGCCAAGTACGTGGACCAGCTGTTGCGAGGAGGTGCCAAAGCAATTCCGGAGCTTCTCACAGCAAAGCGCAGCTCGGTCTTGGAAGGCGTTCCACTCCCCAACGCAGCCGACGAAGAGAATGCCGGAGACGAAGAAATGGACGAAGACGCCGAAGTCAACATCCAGCTCGACCAAGTGCTCGATCTTTTCCGCTTCGTCCATGGCAAAGCGGTCTTCGAAGCCTTCTACAAGAAAGACCTGGCTCGTCGCCTGCTCATGGGCCGCAGCGCAAGTGCAGATGCCGAGCGCAGCATGCTGAGCAGACTGAAGACCGAGTGCGGCAGCGGCTTCACAATGAACCTGGAGCAAATGTTCAAAGACGTCGAGCTGTCCCGCGAAGAAATGCAATCCTACAAGCAGCGACTCGAAGAACGCGAGGGCTACACCAAGGGCAAGAACATCGAACTCAACGTCAACATCCTCAGTGCCGCCGCATGGCCAACATACCCCGACATTCCGATCGTTATTCCAGCAAATGTCAAGAAGTCGATTGACGATTTCGAACTGCACTACAAGAGCAAACACAGCGGCCGCAAGCTGGACTGGAAACACGCGCTCGCGCACTGTCAGATGCGCGCCAACTTTGGCAAAGTGACCAAAGAGCTTGTGGTCTCGAGCTTCCAAGCTGTTGTGCTCCTGCTTTTTAATGCAGTGGCAGATGGCGAACATCTTACCTACTCCCACATCCTGACCGAGACCGGTCTGCGTAAGTCTAACCAACCCCATCTCTTCGCCAAAAACAATAGACTAACATACCTCCCTGCCAGCCGAGCCCGAAATAAAACGCACCCTCCAATCCCTCGCCTGCGCCAAACTCCGCCCCCTAACCAAACACCCCAGATCCAAAGACATCTCGCTCACAGACACCTTCACCTTCAACCCAGACTTCACGCACCCCAAATATAGGGTGAAAATAAACCAAGTCCAGCTCAAAGAAACCAAAGAAGAGAACAAGGAGACGCACATGCGGGTCGCCGAGGACCGCAACTTCGAGGCGCAAGCCGCAATCGTGCGGATCATGAAGAGCAGGAAGACGATCGGACATCAGGAGCTTGTGAGTGAGGTTATCAAGGCGACGATGAGCAGGGGCGTGCTGGCGATGGCGGATATCAAGCGGAATATTGACAGGTTGATTGAGAAGGATTATATGGAGAGGGAGGAGGATGGGAAGTATGCTTATGTTGCGTAGAGAGGGGAGAAGGAGGATGTTTGGGGGTGTTGGGAAGAACGATTGTTGCAAAACATGCATTTTCAAAACGTGGCAAGGCGTCTGTTGATGTCGAGATTCGTATACATGTGTAATGAACATACACCTCATGAAGATTTCAGGAAGCCTGAGGTTGGCTGCATTTCACCGACTCCATCTAGCTTCTACCACTGCTATCGCTCTTGAAGATTGAACACAAATATGGCAGAAAGACGCAGGCAAAACAGCACCCAAGGAAAAGAAGAAGAAATCAAAGCACCACGTTTCTATATTTGTTCATACTACAGAGCCAGCAATAAAGATAAAAACATTCCAAAAAAGAAGAATATTTGAACCAGCATGCAGGACTCGATAGAAACCTCCGTCTCAGATATCGAACATTTGGGGAGGGAGGAAAGAGTCAAAGCCCGGTAAAGCAGCTTCACCTTTTCCCCTTTCCATATCCCAGAGTCAAAGAAACGGCATGAATGAGGAAAGCAAACATACAGAAATCAAAAAGAGCATGATGGCTGCAGGTAGCCCGCTTCGCTTTTTGTGGCATTTCTCTGACCCGGGGTATCCAGTGAAAGAAAGAAGAGAGAGAGGGAAGAGAGTTTTTTGGATGATAGAGAAGAGTAGTAGTCGAAAAGAGCAGTCGAGAAGAGTAGTCGAGATGATCGTAAAGTGGAGTCACGTTTTCCACCCCGTCGTTAATGGGCGTTTCAGCAAAGGAAGAAAAGTAAGGTGCCGGAGGGTTGGTAGATCGAGATCTTGTCGGGAGTGAATCCAGAGGATCGCAGTCTCTCAGCGGGCAAGCGTCGAACTGTTGGCGAGATGTCGGATGCCACCATCTGAACCATCCATCCAAGCCTTGTAGAATTTCCCGTCGAGCTCAGAATCCGTGTCGTCCGAGGGGCTCTAACCCTGGTATCCGCTGAATCCGCCGCGGCCGAAGGGCTGCTGGCCCTGGGGAGCCTGACCCATGAATCCACCAGCGCTCTGGGAACCGCCAAAGCCGCCAGCGCTCTGAGGAGCCATGCCGAAGCCTCCGAGACCAGGCTGCACGCCAGACGGAGTCTGACCGTGCCAGGTGCCGGGCGGCGGCTGGTTACCGAACTGACCAAGAGGAGTGGTGGCTATGTTTGAGGTCAGCGGTGTTCACAAGGTCAAAATCTATCAATCAACATACCCTGCTGAGGAGACATTGGGTTGGGGCCCTGGCCGTACTGCGGGAAGAAAGACGGAGTTTGCGGGTAGCCGGATTGAGGGAATCCACCAGCAGACTGAGGGAAACCGCCAGCGGACTGGTCGAAACCAGCGCCAGTAGGAGGGCGGTCCTTACCCCACTGTATCGGCAGTCAGCATTAACTCCAGTCATGTGAATGTGTCCAGTCATTAACTTACGCTGCACTTGAGAGGGCGGCCGTTAACCTGGTAGCCATTAAGTTGGCAGATTGCGTTGGCTGCGTTCTCGTGGGTGTCCATCTTGACGAAGGCAAAGCCACGGTCGGACTGGAAGCGAGTCTCGGTAACATAGCCGAAGTTCTGGAACAGAGGAACGAGGTCGTTCTGGGTGGTGTAAGGAGTCAGGTTGCCAACGTAGCAGGTGGTTTGCCAGGCAGGAGTCTGCTGAACGACCATCTCGTAAGAGTTGGCGCCCTGGGTGGGGAAGCTGTGGTGGCCGAAGGGAGTGGTCGGGGTCATGCCCATCTGGGTCATGGCCTGCTGCTGGGAGTACGAGGGCTGGCCCTTCTGGTTGGCCCAGTTGCAACGGATGGCACGCGAACCAAGCCACTCGCCGTCCATGTTGGAGAGAGCCTTCTCAGCATCACCACGGTCACGGAAAGCGACAAAGCCATAGCCACGGGAGCGACCGGTCTTCATGTCCCACATGACGCGAGCCTCGGAGACGGTGCCAAAGGCGGAGAAGGCCTGGAGCAGAACCTCATCGTTGACTTCGTTGCTAAGGTCGCCGACGAAGATGTGGAAGTGGTTCGAGGTGTCCTCCTTGGTGACAGTGTTGGACTGGTAAGCCCAATTGACGCGGATCTCTTGCTGGTGGACGCGACGTCCGTTGAGGGTCTGCATTGCGCGCTCGGCCGCACCGGGGTCGTCGTACTCGACGAAGCCGTAGTTGTAACCCTTGGACTGGAACTGGAGAAAGCGCGATGTTAGTCGGTGAGCGCGAAAGTTGGGATAGTATGTCGGATGATGTTGTTGAGGCGGTCGCGCAACGTCGATGGTGGTGAAGCGCGGTGAGCAAGACAATAGCCAAATGAAGCCATGCTTGTGAGTGAATCTTTCACGTGCGCCATGACAATAGCACGTGGAGGGAGCTTGTGCGATCGACTTACGTTCTTGTCCGGGATGATCTTGACATTCTGCACGTGTCCAGTGGTCTCGAAGATCTGTCTCAGGACTTCCTCGGTGACCCTAGGGTCCAGACCGCCAACGTAAAGGGCTCTCTTGTTAGGCTCCGGGGCGGCGCGCCTGATGGTGCCGCCGGCGCTCATAGGGGAACCAAGACCGTCAAGGCCGTTCGGGTCGGACATGTCCATGGGGAGAGGGTTGTTGTTCTGCGGGATGTTGAGACCGAGCGGCGGCTGGCCAGACATTCCCTGGCCGTTGCCGTTCTCATAGCCAGGCTGGCCAGACATGCCACCCATGGAGGGCGGCATGGAGAACTGAGGCTGGGAGGAACCGTTGTTGTCGGCCATTACGAGGATGTCGGTGGAGTGAAGAGAGAGAGGAAGGTTGAGATGGAAGTGAACAGGCTGCGATACTTGCGCAAAGAGGCAACCTAAATGAAAGAAATGGTAAGAAAGTGAAAGTCGAGAATAAGTGAATGGAGATGGAAGGGTGAGGTTCAGTGTGAAAATCAGCTGAACCTGTGCAGCACAGCGAGACTGGACACCTGCTGGGCGCTTTGGGGGGGGAGGTCTTATCGTACGCTTCGAAAGTTGCAATGAGTGCGCGTAAAACGAAAACAACACAACACAAAAAGGAAGATTGGAAGGAAGAGACGATCTCAGTTGGAGGTTGATAGAGAAGCTAGGTAAGTAACTTCGAAGGACGAGTTGGAGACACCTCAGCAGCAGCTGCTTGAAGGGTAACGGTTCGGGACCAGCCGAACATTAGGGCGGTTTCTCGGGCGCTACGAATCGAATCGACTGTCAATGTCCAAGGGTCCTTGGCCTGACCATTGTCCGGGACAACACTCACTCACCTGTGATATCCGTTTCAATCACATCATTCACCACTTCTCCGTGCCATCCACCACTTCCATCAGTCCATGCCGTCGCGTAGGTAAAACGTCTACTTCGCTACCTTCGTCCGCATCCGTTTTGCCACATACACACGCACAACACACATCATGGACTCGCCGCAGCAAGCACTGGATGCGCTGCAACGCGAAATCAATCTCATCGTAAGCTATTGTAATAGAAACTGACACATCATTCGTCCGACTAACAATCCACAGCTCGAACAAAGTGGCAGACTCTTTGCTGCCGCCAATCAATCTACCCCGGAAGCTGCACTCGCGCGTGCCTCTCGCCTCAAACAGCAGCTTCCAGTCTCCAACAATCGCTTCCACCAAGCTCTTGATGTTCTCGATGAGAGGCTGGTGAGATCCATTACCATCATTACAACTAGCGACAAGCTGACATGTATAGCAATTCACCAAACTGGTCATGCGCCGTGATCTGGCAGTCGCTCGGACAAAGTCAGGCACAGAAGCTGCATCTAAGCCCACGAAAGTACCTACGAATACGAATACTGCGGTTGATGTACCAAAACCAGTCAATGTCCAGTCAGAGAAGCCGAAATCTGACCCGATTGCCACTTCTGCGTCAAATCAGCCACAACTCCAGTCTACAAAAGAAGAACAACCTCAACCTGCGACATCACCAAAAAAGAGATCCAGTCCATCACTCGAAGACGACACATCCTTCGAGCCTGCTGCGAAAAAGCAAGCAACGGGTAATGACAACCCAGTCTCGGTCGAGGCGCCTGCACCCGAACCAAAACTCGAGCTCAACACGAACCCGGCAGGGCCAGCAAGTGACGACCAGTCGGCGGAAGACAAAGCACCCGACACCGGCACCTTCAGCAACACTGGTGATCTTGACTCACTCTTCAATGATGCTGCTAGTGGCGGTGGCATGGGAGGTGACAATGGCGAAGAGCCAGACTTTGGCACAAGCGCGGATCTGAACGCAGAATTTGACATGGCATCCTTCACCAATGGGCTCGATGCGAATAAGTCGAATGATAACGATAACATTTCCGCACTACTACCGGGTCTTCAAGATTACGCCAACGACACGGCAAGCGCAGAGCCGGACTTCAGTTCTTTCTTCAGCACCGAGCCAACTACAAACCCGCCTGACCAGTCCCAAAACGCCGGTATGGCGGGCGGCGAACAGCAAAACGACAACATGCAACACGATAACTCATTTGATGACATATTCAATATGACTTTCGATATGGGTGGCGGTGGCAGTGGCCAGAGTGGAGGGAACGACTTTAACTTCGATTTCAGTTAAGCGCTGAGTTTCTGAAGCCAGCACGGAGAGAGAACTACGTTCGGCTTTGATTCCTGCTGGGTGTTCGACTTTATTGAGCAAATTCGGTCCAATGGATCTAGTACATTGTAATTGTAAGATACATAATTTATTCATGCCTGCAGAGGTCACTCTCGGAGTGTTGCTGAGCTAGTGAGGTCGGAATTCGCCAGTTCGGGACATGCACCAAAAGATGGAAGGAGCGACACAGGCACCTGCCCAAGATGCTTGAAAGGCCCGAATCCACATTCATTCATAACCATCTCATTATATCTCACCACTCCATCAGATTTTCATCAGAAACATGGCCCAACGCATACTCCCAAGTGAGCGCACCATAGCTTTCGCCGCCGCCGTCGTCTCATCAAAGCCAGCCGACCTCACAGTAAGAGGTAAACTTGCGATGTCCATCTCAAGCACTCACAAATGACCACCAACTGACCTTTCTGGGACAGAGTACATCACTCTCCTCACTCGCCACGTCGCCAAAGGCAGACGCGAAAACGCCCTCAGCGCAGCTTACCGCCACCTCGACCGCTCAGCGTACTGGCGAGCTGAATGCGAGCGCGCCAAAACCGACTGTCGCGCCGCGGAAGAAGCGAGGCTGGATGCCTTGCGCGAGGTGGACCTGCTGAAGTCAAAACTGGAGCTTGCGAAGATGGCTGTGGGTGCGGGCTCGAAGAGGAAGAGGCAGGATGCCGATGTGGTTCCTTACTCGAGAGAGGTGAAGAAGGGTCGGAAAGATGCAGAGGAGAAGAGGGAGGTTTTTTTGGGTGGCTTGGTGATTGAGGAGGTTGATGCTGGTGAGGGCGATGAGGGTGGTGAGTTTGCCTTCTTGTCCGGCTGGTGGCAGTGGTTGAGGACATCGGCTAACTGTTGTCAGTCCAGGATCTCATGCGCAAGTTGTACCAGATCGGGCTGTACTTCAAGCCTGGCTTGCAGGTACATGTCAAAGATTTGGCGGGTCACTTGTGTGCGTCTTCTGCGGACGTTTCGAAGATCGTTCTGGAAGCACTCGAGCAGCAGGTTTCTGTTGTCCAGAATCAAGAGACCGACTTGCCGACGACAATGACTGCGGCTGGGAGAGTAGTCGCCGGCATCCTGGCAGGGTCGCAAAAGCTCATTCGGATGCCAGGAGGCGAAGCCCTCGTAGGCAAGGTCACCTACGCACTGGTGCAAATGTACGGAAAGCTCCTGACAGGGTTCGAAACCATCTCAGAAGCAGATACAAGTGCAGATGCACCAAGCGAGCAGACAACAGACGGCAATAAATCTTTGGCGAAGCAGAAACCCAAAACAAAGGGTGGAGCACACCGGGTGAACATACGAGATGTCCCAGCCATGAACTCACTCGCCAGCCTGCTCAGCGGCATAATGAGACAACTCGACGCAAAGCAAGACTCGCACAGAGACCTGTTCGAGGGTTTTGTCTATAACATCATCTCCAAACTCGGCCACCGCGTCTACACCGTCAACTTCTCCCAGCCGCGCGCCGCCAGCATCGCTGAGGAAATCGAAGCAAGTCTATCTTGCGACGACCCAGACTCCGAGTCCTCCAATCCTCCAACTCACAATGCCTCAATCCGCCAAGCCCACCTAGAAGCACCATACCTCCTGCACCTCCTCAAGCAGTCACTAGCCCTAACGCCCACCTTCCTCTCTTCTACCCCAAACACCAAAGACAACAACACCTCGAGAGCCAACAAGCCTAAACCCACCCCAAAACCAGGCACTATCACCAAAACATCCCTCTCCCTCGCCGCCAAACAGCGCCTACAATCAACCCTCGTCAATGCCATCTTCGGACCCGAGGGAATCGACGAAGATAGCGATTTGTTCCTGAACGGCTTGCAGTTGCCGCCTGCCGAGGCTGCTGGTGGGACTGTGACTGTTCCGAGGGTGAAGGAGGCTGAAGTTGGGGAGTGGTTCCAGGGTGAGGTATGGAGGTTGCTGGGCTGGGAGGTTTTGGGGAGGGAAATGGATGGGAGGGGGCGTGGATGATGGTCTGCAAAACTGGGCTGGGAGTAGGTAAAGACATGTCTGCTGGTCAAAAGGAGAATGCTTCATGCCGGGCATAGTGCTTAGATGATCTCTCAGAGAGTCTTCGAGGGAAACTTTGAGAAAGTCACAGCTACAGGTATGTACCTAAACTAAAGTTAGTTCTGGCGATGATGATCCAAAGGTTCAAAAAGAGAAGAAAAGAAAAGAAAAGGTCGAGACCTATAGTTACTCCCTACCTCTCCAATCCCCTTAAGAAAAAACTCCACAACAGATAGGCAAAAGAATTAATTCCCCAACGCCCCTAGCTTCGGTCATTCCATTCCTTATCGGAGATGATCTGACGTGGTTGCTAGTATTTCCCCTAGAGGTGCTCGAACCGGTGTGACCCGGGTTGGTCCTAAGCGTTGTAACAACTTCGCTAAATCACACGCCTTAACCATTAGGTTAAGGGAGATTGATCGCTTTCTGTTGTAGGGTAGGGAAGTTTGGTGGTTATGTACCTTGATGTTGAAGGCTTGGCGGGTGACGTCATTGACTGAAGTGTGAAGTGAAGCTGTGTGGAGTGAGGTGAATTGAGGCTGAAAGAATGTGTATTGCAAATTATGTTGTCATCAGGGAGGATGAGTAGTTCCATGTTAGATGTCAGGAAATGCGATTTTCACTGTCCTGGAAACACAGATATATTCTTACAAAGAGGTATTATACACAATCCCAACAACACCAACAATCCCACTCCCTACTCCCTCTCGCCTCTTTCTCACTTACGAGCATCACCACCCCTTCCCGCTCTCAGCCTCGATCCCAAGCCTCCGACAACACTCTTCATACCCCAGCACAGCCATCAGCGCACCAACACCGGGCCCAGGCGTCCCAGCCGCCAGCTTCTCCCTCAGCAACTTCATAGCAGCCTTCTGCCACTCCTTGTAAGCCTTCAAGACCTCTTCCCGCTTGCCCTCATCCGCCACAACGCTTTCCACGAACTTGGCGTTCTCGATCGGTTGGTCGGTGAAAGGAATCTTTACCTTGAGATCCTCGCTGCCGGAGGGAAGCACGCGCTGCCAAACCGCTTCGTTGAGATAAGCGTGGATTCTAGCGCTCGCGCGCTCGAGGTCTGTAGCTGGACGAGCGTGGGCGGCTTCGGGTTTGGTGGTGATTGGTTTCTCGAACGCCGAAACTAAGTAAGGTCTCTCCGGGTCTGTGGAGCGGAGGACGTCGATGGCGAGGTTGTGTACGTCTTCGGGGGAAGCGGGATCGCTGCTCGAGGTGTGCTGGGGTGGAGGAGAGATGTGGGACGCGTCGTAGGAGAAGAAGTACCAATTACGTGCGACGAATCGATCAGCGGTCTGGTAGGACTTGTCGTCCGCGAGGAGGATGCTTTTGCAGAATTTCGAAAATGAAGTGTTGGAAGCGTGTTTGGCGCGGGCTTCGGGGTATTGTGCTGCGGCTGCTGTGGAGACTTTCTCGACGATGTCGGCGAGGGCGGTCTTGCTGCCGCTGCGAGCTTGTTCGATGCGGCGCTGGACGTGGTTTTTCTGCAGGAACCACAGCTTCTCCATGAGTACCATGGTGTTTCCTTTGGTGAATTTGAGGTCGAAGGTTTGGGCCAGCTCGTCCATGGTCATCACGTCGTTCTTGTTCGGGTTGCTCCAGCCTTGCAGGGTGAGGAAGTTGCATAGCGTCTCGGGCAGCACGCCGTGGTCTTCTCGCAGGCCTTTGACGTCTAGGGCAAGGTCTGCGTTGCGTTTGGAGAGTTTGGCCTTGTCTTTGTCGAGTAAGAGACCGACGTGCGCGAAGATAGGAGGCTGCCATCCGAAGGCGGTGTACAGGTCGTAGTGAAGAGGTGTGCTTGCCATCCACTCTGTTCCACGGATAACATGTGTAATCTTCATGAGGTGGTCGTCTACGACATTCGCGAAATGGTATGTAGGCGTTCCGTCAGACTTCATGAGGATCGTGTCGGCGGCATCAAGCGAGCCCTCATCGTCTCCAGCAGTACTTGCGGCAGGACTGCGCTTCAGCCTTTTGATATTACCATAGATCAGGTCAGGGTATGTGCGTTTGTGGACATTCTCAGGTTGCTTGAGACGGACTGTGAATGCTTCACTGCCGGATTCTGCTCGCTCAGAGGCCTCTGATGTCGAAATGTGCGAGCAGTCCTGATAGCAGCCAGAGGTTACAAAAGCAGCTGTTCCCGCTCCAGCAGTCTGCGGTGTGCAAAAACAGCGATACGCGGCGCCTTGGTCCAGCAAGTCCTGTGCATGTTTTTGGTAGAGGGCGTTGCGTTCGGACTGCCAATATGGGCCATTGGGACCGCCAACTCCAGGACCTTCGTCCCATTGGAGGCCTGCCCATTTCAAGTCTTCACACAGTCGATCCGTAGCTCCTGGAACCAACCTTTTCTGTATAAATTAGTGTTGCATTTCCCCTTATTTTCGATGTGGACCACTGCCATACCTGATCGGTGTCTTCGATACGTAGAATGAACTGACCGCCAGTCCGTTTTGCAAGGAGATAGCTGAACAAGGCCGTCCTCAGACCTCCTATGTGCATGTACCCAGTAGGCGATGGAGCAAAACGCGTCCTCGCCGGAAAGTCTGGTAGTTTCCCATCGCGTGCAACCGCCTTACTCCTTGAACACGATGAGGCAAATGTCCTTCTTACCTGCGCGATGCCTGCCCTGGACTGGCGTGCAATAGACACGTCGGACAGGCGAAAGCACGCGTTCACACGTGATGTCGTGAGCATGCTGTGAATAATAAAGTAGGTATGTAGAGTTGGACGTTGCATCAAGCTCGGAGTTGGCGATTGTCTTGCGCCGCCGCCGCCACTGACCGACCGAGAAAGTTCACTCACTTTGAACCAGTGCTTCACTTTCTGCTTGCACGACAAACACAAAACATTCACCTCGTCTCAACAACCCTACGTTCTCGCTTCCTACGTCCTGAGAACCACCTACCACACAGAACCCCACACTCACACCAAACGCCAGCATGGCTGATGAGATCGACCTCTACGGTATTTCCACCCGTTTGCGCCAAACACCCAATTCAAATCAAATCACTAACAAGCATAGAGGTTTTGAACATCGAGCGCTCGGCGACCAAGGCTGAGATCAAGAAAGCATACCACAAGGTAAACTGAATCACCTCCAACCACCATCATCCTCAATCCGACAAGATCACAAACGCTGACAAGCCATCCTCTCACAAAAGGCCGCACTCACCTCCCACCCCGACAAAGTCCCCGACGAGCAGCGCGAAGAAGCCGACGAGAAATTCAAAGTCGTCTCACAAGCCTACGAAATCCTCAGCGATGAGCAGACCCGCGACCTCTACGACCAGCACGGCATGGCCGCCTTCGACAAGGGCGCCGGCCCCGGCGGCCCCGGCGGCCCAGACCTCGACGACATCTTAGCGCAAATGTTTGGCGGCATGGGCGGTGGTTTCGAAGGCATGCATGGCTCTTTCGGCGGCGGAATGCCTGGTGGACCTGGCGGACCTAAACAAAAGAGGGCCAAGGGCAGGCCGGAGATGCAGCAGTACGAGGTTTCGCTGGAGGAGCTGTACAAGGGCAAGACGACCAAGTTCGCGAGCACCAAGAACGTGCTGTGCTCGCATTGCAGCGGCAGTGGAGGTAAAGAGCGGGCAAAGGCGAAGACTTGCGACACTTGCAAGGGCCGCGGACAGCAGACGCGGATGCGCCCAGTTGGGCCGGGCTTGGTCACACAGGAGACGGTTAACTGCTCGACGTGCGCGGGCCGCGGCAAGTTCTACGCGGACAAGGACAAGTGCAAGCGCTGCAAGGGCGAGAGGACGATCAAAGCGAAGAAGATCCTGGAGCTGTACATCCCGCCCGGCAGCCGCGAGGGCGAGAAGATCATCCTGTCCGGCGAGGCGGACCACGACCCCGACGACGAAGAGGCCGGCGACATCATCTTCGAGCTGGTCGAGGAGCCGCACGCCACTTTCCACCGCGCGGGCGCCGACTTGCAAGCCGAGATTGAGATTTCGCTCGCAGAGGCGCTCACAGGCTTCAACCGCACCGTCGTCCGCCATCTCGACGGCCGCGGCATCGCGCTCAACATCGTGCAGCCCGCCGGCCAGGTCTTGCGCCCGGAGCAAGTGCTCAAGGTCCCGGGCGAGGGCATGCCGGTCAAGCGCTCCGACCACAAGGGTGACTTGTACCTGATCGTCAACGTCAAGTTCCCCGAAGACGGCTGGCTCAAGGACGACGCGGCCGTGCAAAAGGTTCGCGATGTTCTGCCCAAACCGCAGCAAAAGGAGGCCAAGCCTGGCGAGACCCCCGAGGTGGTTGATGAGGTGGACTTCGAGACCGTGGCCAACTTGGATGGCTTTGGCGCGGGTAGCGACGACCCTAGGGGTGGTGCAGAGTGGGAGGATGACGATGAGGAAGGCCAGGGTGCGCAGTGCGCCCAGCAGTAGACGAGGCTCGTATCGCCCGTACGTGCAATCAGTGCGAACATAAAAGCTTAGATGGTGGGCGGCAGGGCATAGCGGCGGCGTCTGGAAGAGCTCCTTCACGATGGAGAAGACGCTGGTACTTATCAGGCCCTAGTCACGTTGCGTTTTCTGATGAAGAAGACCATTTGTATAGACATGAAACGATTCCCTTGCACACTGATCTGCTGACTGAGGTTGTTGAGATCAAGCCCGTTGACGGTCGAATGTTTTAAGGTGATCTTCTCCGGTCCACATAACTAAATTTCATTGGCAGTCGTGGAATAAAGTACATAACTACGTGCAGCCTGAGCGAAGATACAGACAGTGGTGCACAATCACCAACACTCAAAACGAAAAGTGAATCTAACAAGATCGCAGTGAAACATGAACAAATTGCAACACATCGGAAGAAGAAGAAGAGAAGGACTGTAATGCCTATCATACTCTATCTACGTGCTATCTACCCGGGTATCAAAGACCAGAAGCCACACACTACACACTACTACAATCGAGTATCAGTATCGCTTCATTCGAAACGCCCTCGTGAGGAGTTTCTCAAAGTCTGCCAGACAAAAATCCATCATCGTCAAAAGTATCCTGCACCATGCGCCATCGCTATTCCTGTTGTCGCTGTTGCCCGAAGAAAGAAAGAAAGAAAGAAAGAAAGATCGCTTCCAAAACGAAACCAAACCAAAACATCAAGAAAAAGAGGGTAGACAGGACAGGATCTCACGCCTCCTCCTCGCCCATGAAAGCAGGCATAGCCCACCTCTGCTTATCATCCAACATCTTGCGCTTGAACAACCCCAAATCCTTCATCAACTCGTCCACATCGTCCTGGAACCCGCCATGATCAAACTCCCCCTCCTCGTCATCGTCGTCGGAAGCGCTATCCCCAACGCCGCTGTCGGAGCCCTCGTCGTCAGTAGCATCGTAGTTCTCCGCCATCAACTCCCGCGGCAGCACAATCGGGTTCTTCAGCTCGCTGACCGCCAGCGCCAAGTGCCGGCGCAGCGACTCGATCTCGACCTGCAGCGCCATGTTCGCGGGCCGCAGCTCGTCGACTTCCATGGTGAGGGCGCGGATCTTGACCTCGGAGACGGAGCGCGATTCTTCCATCGCGCGGTGCATCATGTTGACCTGCCGCTGGTAGTCCTCGAGCTCGTCGCGGGCTTTTTCGGCTTCGTCGCGCTTGCGCACTGTTGCCACGTTGACGGACATTTGCAGGGCTTTGATCGTTTCTTGCATTTCGACGATTTTGGCGTCGCGCTCGGCGGCCGAGACGGCGTCTTGGTTGACGTGGGCTTTGGTGCGGATGCGCTTGGCTTGGTCGGCGTAGCGCAGGGTCGAGAGGGTTTCTTCGTAGTCGGTGGGCGAGATGCAGGCTACCATGGCGGTCTTCGAGTTGCCGCCTAGACTGTCTTTGAGGAGCCAGGTGAGGACCGAGTCACGGTAGGGGACGACGGAGTCGCGGCGGCGGGCTTGGTTCTGGGGCATGCTCTTGCGGCCGGCTGTTTGGCGCTTGGGGTCTGAGAGAGCGGCGATGACACGGCCTAGGGTGCTGAGAGATTGGTTGATGTTGCTGCCCTCGCGTAGGCGTTGGCCGGTTGCTTCAGTGCGGCCTGCACGCTCGGAACCTGCCAGGTCGACCAAACGCATGCGGGCCAGACGCTCAATGGTACTATCCGAGCTGAGGTCGTGCTGGATCTGCTTGAGCGTGAGGGTGAAGACGGCGTGGGAGCGGGAAGAGGTGTCGTTCATCTTTGTGCTGGCGGTGGTGCGGTTCAAGTCTCCGATCTTCATGAGCCGCTCGATATCCTCGTAGCAGCGCACCGGCTCGTCGGTCAAGTTCTGGACATACACGCCGTCGCTCTTGGACTCGCGGATCTTGAGGTAGTTGGGCTCTCTGGTCTTGGGCGTGAGGAGGTCCTTGACGTGCTCGTTGTAGATTTCAAAGTAGGAGACGTGAACCTTGTACGTTATAGCACTGTTCTGCTCCGCGTCTACTCTTTCGAACAAGCCTCTGCAGGTCCTGGGGATCAGACCCGGCTGGTCCGGCGTGCCCATCATGGTGTACGACTTTCCACTACCGGTCTGGCCGTAGGCGAAGATGCACGTGTGGTATCCATCGAAGTTGTGGTCGAGGAAGTCCTCGCCGAACGAGGCGTAGACGTCGGCCTGGCCAGAGAAGTGCGGGTCGGCCTCGTCGTGCGACCAGAAGGACTTGTCGAATGTGAAGGACTTTTCGTCGTAGATCTTCCTGTTGTGCTTGGAGTCGTCTGGGTCGATTTCGGGCGCGAGCAGGCGGGTCTCTTGCGTCTCGGGGACCATGCGGACGATACATTTCGACTTCTTCTCGATGTCTGGATTGAGGTGTCAGCATGGAAAACTCAACCGTGAAGCAGTACTCTTGGGCGCATTACCTCTCTTGATGAACTTCCTCACTCTGACGACGACCTTCACATTTGCGTCACCGTCGGACGAGCGCGGCCTGTCCATCATCTCCATGGCGGGTTGGATGGTGCTCCGCAAATTCGGGGCGCTTGCGGAGCTGTAGTAGTCCTGGGTCGTCGAAGGCCTTTCCGCCATTGTTGTGGGTTGTAATGAGGCGGCAGGGAAGAGGGATTGGTAGGGCAGGCCGTTTAGAAACGACTCGCAGGTTGCATGTAATGTCACCTCAGACCGCAAGCATAACGATGCGAACATCGAACATGATCGGCCTGCTTTGTGCTGTCCGGGGACAGTGCGTTGGCGCTACGCGTTGGATAGTGCGTCGCAGGCGCCCGTTTGTTGTCGCCGGTTGGGACGGTAACCGGCCTAAGGGTTGGAGTTGGAGTTCTGTGTTGGACTCAGTGAACGACACGTCACCACAGATCTATTCTTCTTCTGACTTCTGTTATGTATCAGTGTTGCTATGAAATACATGTAATTGTTAAGACTCACTTGTGAAGAGCTACCCGGAAAAAGCGACAGAAGCACTTCCTCGTCGATCAGTGTTCACTGCAATGCTTATGCCAGGAACGTCAAGCCTCGGATCTTACTATCCAGAGACTTTGAAGCGTTCAGATTATCGAGTGCCGCTGAACAAGATGTACTTGGATCGTCGTGTCACCCTTGTAAGTACTTGAACTTCCACAAGTTACTATCATAGGAGACCGACTTGACTCTGGTCCGTTATACCGCAGAGATCGATTTCTTCTTTCCTTCAGAGAAGAGTACCTTGTACTTACAGACATACGAAACCGGTGTCATCATCACCGCCAGTCAGCGCACACAAACATCATAAATGTTAAATGTACGACACTTCCACCTGCCCACGACATACCTGACCTACCCATCACACTAAACAACCTCCCCCAACCCCACCCACCGCCTAATCCACCCCAGCACAGTCTGATGCCACACCAGACTATTCTCCGGCTTCAGCACCCAATGGTTCTCATCTGGGAACGTCAAAAAGGCACTTTCAACCCCCCTCGCCTGCAAGACATTGAAAGCCGCCAAACCCTCTGAGATGCAAATCCGGTAGTCTTTGGAGCTGTGGATGACGAGTTGGGGGGTGTCCCAGTGTGAAAGGTGTTCGGCGGGATCCCAGCGGCGCCAGGTTGAGGTGGAGGACTGGGTGAAGGGATGGAGTTGTTGTTGTTGTTGGTGTTGGTTGGAAGAGGATTTGCTGCTGCTGTCGCCCGGCCGCGAGAAGTCTGTGTGATCCCACGGTGTTCCGCCGAGGTCGTAGAGCGGGAAGTATAGTTCTTCAGTGGAGAGCATGTTGGAGGTGTTGAAGATGCCGTCGTGGCAGACTAGGGCTTTGAATTTGCGGCCGAGAGGGTGGCCTTGGATCCCTGTGGTGTTGGAAGATGTTTGGTCAGTACGTTGTGTTCGTTCGCTCCACATTGTGAAAGGCGTGATACTCACAGTTCATCATGTATCCGCCATAACTAGCACCGAGCGCCACAGCACGCTCATTGTCAGCTTCAGGTAGATGCTTGCCGACCCACTCGAAGAGGTTTTCAATGTCGACATATGGATCGCCTCCCCAATTCTTGTTGATGGCATCTGTGAAAGCCTGGCCATAACCCGTCGAACCAGTGATGTTGGGTGAGATGACAATGAAGCCTTGCTCGGCGAAGACAGCAGGGTTCCATCTCGTCGACCAACTGTCGCCCCAAGCTCCTTGCGGTCCGCCATGAATGAGGTAGGCTACAGGATACTTCTTGGAGGAGTCGAAATTGCTGGGCTTGACAACCCAGGAGTGCACCTTCTTATTGATTTTGGGGTTGCTGGCTGGAGTCCAGATAGATGAGACTTGCTGTTCCTTGAGACCAAATTTGTTGCCGTGGTTCGAGTTCGAGTGGCTCCACATGCTGAGGGGTTCTAACAACGAGATATCCATGATGGCGAATGTCGAATTGTCGATCAGCGAGGAGCCCGTGTAGAAGATCTCGCCCGGCTTTTTCAGCGGCACAACGTCGCCGACGGAACCTTTCTTGGTGAGAGGGTATGGAGTCTGCTGTCCCGATCGGATCTCGAAGATCTTAGCATAGCCTTCTTCTTCGGCAGTGACAAACAGAGCTTTTCCATCGCTGCTCCAAGCGATGGAGGACGGACTGCGATCCCAGCCAGTCTGAGAAGCGACAAGATCATGTTCGCGAGATGCTTCTAGCTTCTCTGCCTCTAAGTCTCCAAGCACAAAGATTCGGTTTTGGTCAGACTCGTATCCATTTCGTTTTTGGGAAAGGAAGGCCACGTGAGATCCGTCAGGCGAAAAGACAGGCGCCGTCGAAGCACCTTCGAAACCCTTGATAGTCACCCTCTTCGGTCCTGCTGCCGACCCTTGCGTCCACGAGTCCACATTGACCAAGTAGACGTTACACTTTGTGTTCAGCGCAGGATTGAGATCCGGGTCTTTCGAGACGAAAGCGATGCCACCACGCGGGCTAAGATCGAAGTTGTCCACACCGCCGAACGGTTTTATCGGGCACTCGATGTTCTTCGCGCCTTTGAGAGCGTTGGTGAGAGGCGAGAGTTGGAATCGACCGTCATCGCTGCCACTCTTGCTGAGCTTGCCGTACCAGAGGGAATTCTTCTCCTTTTCTTCGTACGAATCCCAATGCCGGACGTACAGATCCGTGTAGAGTTTTCCTGTACTATGAGGCTTCTCAGCTTTCTCGGGGTTGAAGAGCTCGCCTTTGGCGTTCGCTTGGGCTGACAGCACTACAGCGTATTCTTCGACGCCGTCATCGCCGGCATCCAATTTCTTGACTTTCAAGTTCGAAGCTGGGGCAGCGATGGTTCCCGCAACAGAATGCCACGTCTTCTTCTTCTGATCTTCACCACTAGAGGATGCACTCTCTTTCAAAGCCTCACCAACACTCCCAACACAAACCTCCATCTCGCCACCGTCCTTGCCCCTCAACCAGACGAAAGCATCTTCATCCAGCCAATTCAATCCATCGACCGCTTCATCAAGTAATAGCGTACTCTCGTTGGTTTTGGTGTCTAGCACTCGCAGCTCGTTGGTCTTACTGTGAGATTCGAAGCTGTACGAACTGACGGTGAAGAGCACAAGCGAGCCACTGGCGTTTGGGATGCCGGCTGAGCGGCGGGGAGCACTCAGGAGGACTTCGGGCGTGAGTTGGGAGGCTTTGATGGTCATGATGGATGTGGTGATGGATCTAGAGTGTTGTGGTGGAGTGGAAGATGGTGAAGTGCGGTAAGATGTAGTAGGTTGGTACTGTACTGTGGGAAAAGCGGGGCTGGTCTACCAGGCCATTTAGAGCTAGAGGACCTCACTTTATAGTTACGGGTATATAGTGTTCTCTTCTTCTACTAAACGTATATGGGAACTCGACCAAGAGACGTTACAATGTACAGTTATTCCAATTTTGGACAGCAAATGACGAAATGTCATCGATACATCATATGAACAAATCATGTATACATTGACCTGGACGACATTGCATACTCTAAACCGTAGACTTGACCGAAGTCGAACATAGGTAGAAAGGCATGTACACGTCTTCAAGTGAAAATCAGAAATGAAGAGCAAAATCGAAGCTGACGGGTTGCTCTTTCCCAATCTGTGACTTCGCTCCTTCCCTTCCTCACCTCACCCATCACCCAACCTTTCAACACAATCACATCGACACACTCCTATCAAACTCATCACCCAATCCCAGCCCAAAAACAATGTCAGACGCCACCCGCTTCTACTGGAGCCGCCTCCAACTCGCCGCGACCATGTTCCGCGACGGGCGAGACCTCGACGACGTCCAAGACCGCTGCAGCGAACTCGTCCACGATTTCCGTTGTCCGCGACTCGTCCAAATCGAAGCTTTAGTAAGTCCATACGTCATTGACGATACATACATGCTCCACCCAACTCCATTGGCCATCCTGAGCTTGCAAGAAACCTCGACTAACGCCGCCCACCACAGAAAATCCGCTCCCACTGCCACCCCGACACCTACTGGTTCGCGAAACGCCATCTCTATCGCGCGCTGGAAGTCGTAGCCTGGCGCGAGGAGAACATGCCTTCCACCGCGGGGGAACTAGACTTCGCTGTTCTCGCCAAAGCCAAGCAGAGCGTGGAAGAGCTGCTGGCCGAACGCACCGCTGCGTATGAAGCCGAGTGGAAAGCCAAGGGCAGAGATCCGGCGCCTGAGAAACACGAGTGGTACCAAATCACAAAGGCGAAGGACTCTGAGGCTGCGGATCCTGAGGCTGCGGATCTTGAGGCTGCGGATCTTGAGGCTGCGGATTCTGAGGCCGCGGATTCTGAGGCTGGGGAGGGAGCGATCTACGAACTGGTCGGTGACGGTGAGCCACATTGCAGCAGCAGCGACTTGCCCCCTGGCGAGGTCCCTGGCGAGGTCCCTGGCGAGGTCCCTGGCGAGGTCCCTGGCGAGGTGAGTCCTTTCTTGTATGATGCTTGGTGGACTCGAGGATGATTTACTAATTGCTTCAGTGTCCGCTTCGCGACATGCACTTACGCGACGAGCCAGTTAAGGGAGGACAGTGGGAGTGGAGGGTTGATCGTTCTTCTTTCCTTTCTTGCAGACCCGAGTAACCGTCGACTTTTTCTTTCACCGCGCTCAAAGAGGGGAGGGAGAGAATGAGAGAATGACCCAATCGAGTCTGTCTGTCTGCTTTTCGCTACCTACCTGCCTCAAAATGTGACGGGTTCCCACCTGATCTCGAAAAGCCTGGAGGGGATATGTTGCTAGCCGGGTAAAATAAAATATGATGGATTTGGTATGTTTCTGATTCGTGTAATCTCATTTCAGTGTGTCCTGTCCTTCAGGCAAGACATGGCTTCTTCTTGGTCTCCATGACCGCCCGTCTACTTCGGCGCTCTCGGGTCGTCCCTCCTCATGATACCCTCAACAGGCCCGAGAAGCCTCTGGAAGCCATCCTTGCCGAGTGTAGCGACCTTGACCTCGCTCTTGCTGATGACGCTGGCGGCACGGGGCTTGTCCTCGAGCAGCGCAAGCTCGCCAAAGTAGTCACCCTTGCCGTAAGCCTTCAATGGCTTGTCCTCGCCACGCTTGAAAGCCTCGGCATCGCCGCTCTCAAGAATGTAGAATTTGTCGCCGACGTCGCCCTCCTTGATGATGGCGCTTCCGGCGGGGTATTTGTGTGTGTCGAGCGCATCGGCGATCTTGGAGCGCTCGTATGCGGTCAGGGTGGAGAAGAGAGGCACCTCTTCCAGGAAGGACTCGTACATGCGGCGGCGCTGGAAGGCGGAGTCCATGAGGATGCGGCGGAAGGTGATGCGGTCGAGTTGCCAGACGATGCTGGGCTCGGTGCTGACAACTGTGGCGGCGCGGGGAGCGTTGTACATCAGAGCAAGCTCGCCGAATGAAGTGCCAGGACTGGAAGAAGCGACCTTGGCGCCCATGCCATCAGGACCGGGCTCGACGTGGCCGGCCTTGGACACGTGGATGTCGAAGTTTCCGCTCTCAACAATGTAGAAGTAGTCGCCTGCATCGCCCTGCACGATGACACGGACGTCCTTTGCGGGGATCTTGCGCTCTTGCAACGCTGCCAGGACCTGAGCGGTCTGCTCGTCGTCGAGGTGTGAGAAGAGGAAGTTGTGTGCTACTGCGGAGCGCAGACGGGACTCTTGCTGCTCAGTCTTGGGGTAGGTGGGAGCCTTCCAGTGAGCATCATCCGCAGAGGATGGGGCCAGCGACTCGGCCGAGACAGAGGTTCGGCGGTTCACGTTGTAGTTGTTTGGGAGGGATTGCGGGATGTCCATGGCGCCGGCTGAGACGGAAGCAGGCGGGCTCGTCTGTGAACCCGACGCGGGACTGAAGCCAAAGTTGCCAAAGGCGCCGCCGGCTGAGGGAGCTGAAGAAGCGTTGGAGCTGACGTTGTTCCTGGCATTGGAGGGGAAGGAGGAGGCGGTGGGCGAGGCAAAGTCATTCTCCTCCTCTTCGGCGACCGAGTGCATGCCTCTGTGGCCTGGAGACGCGGCGGGCGAGGTGCCGCCGAAGGGGTTGTTGCCCGGGAACGAGTTCTCAGCCATTCCCGACTGGTTGGAATGTCGCTGGGAGAGGAGGAATTCGGCGCGCTGGCTCTCGAGACGGCGCAGGAAGAAGTTGGCGCAGAACTGCAGGAGGTCGCTGGGCTTGTTCTTGAGGACTTCGCGGTCGAGGGCGCGGATTTCGTTCGAGTAGTCGCTTGGGAGAGCCATGATAGGCCGGGTGTGGATGTGCTGTGTCGTTGGTGATGCTGTTGCTCGTGCTGCTGTGAGGGGCGGCACAGAGAGGGCTAGCACAGGTGGGTCACGAATGAGATCACTGTGAGGCGCTTCTTGTGGAGGTGAGGCGTTTTGGCGTGGCGGAGGCCCTGTGGCTGAGTTGGCCAAGGATACCTTGATGTATTGGTATGGAAGGGTTTGTGTTTGCGAGTGAACTGTCAACTATCCTGTCCGAAGGGTTGATGTTGAAAGCAGTGCTGTTCGTCTCTTCCTGCTTCAACGTTCTTGACGTGTTAGGCAACAGCTCGCTGCGGGGAGGAAGGTACAGGCTGCGTTATCAAACACCGCATACTAACATATGTACATGTATGTATCTACTGTATATTCCTATTACCTATTAACATCACAGTCGCAGACCATACCTAGCTCAAGTCGTTCTGGAAGCATGGCTGACTGGCTGGCTGACTGCATTCAGATGCGAAACTTTCTCTTCACCCCTTTATGAAGCTATACGTACATCAATACATGTACATGTATACAGTCGGAGCTCATGGCTAAAATGTAGTGGCTCAATGGCAAACCTATACATAGGGTTCAACACTGGCAACAGTACGACTATGTAACTTTGCCTGGGGCCAGAGACGAATAAGTTCTGGTCCTCTTCAAGACAGTCATGGCCTTGGTAGTTTCTTCCATTCCCATCTCTGCGTGGCATTCCTGCCTTCTCAACGTCACCTTGAACTCGGTTTCACGTCCAGATACCAGACACGAGGCGAGACTCGCTGTACAACGAGTCTTCATGCTCGCATGCGCACGATCTGAACTCCACGCTTCCAACTCCGGGGTGTTGTCGTCACGGTAGCTTCGATCAGGCAATTGTGTCTCACTCCCCATCGGTATCCAATGGCTCGTCATAGCCGTTGATATAACCAGAGTCGCAAGATCCACGTCAGCCAATCCACGTCAGCCAAGTGGGACGCAGGTACGTCGAGCTTGAAAGCAATGTGGGAGTTTCGTTCAAGATCTGACGAGACGACTAGATGCCCGGCTCGACAGGCGAAATTATGGCGTTCGCGGAGATTTGCGCTGCCTCACCACCATTTCAGTACTGAATAATTCCATGGACTTTGGCCCAGGAAAACGAGGCTGAGCCTGGCGTAGGACGAGTCTAGCAGAGACTCTCGAGACTCTCGACTGGCCAGAGTCATTGTACGCAATCTTGTTCGGCGGTCACACACGAGGAGACCAAACACAAAGGGTCAGACAGCTTCGGTGGGATGGCATGGTTCGACTAAAAACCCTAGGCTCGACTCGACTCGCACTTTGGCGTATCAGCCGCGGCGAAATGGCAGAGATAGCACGACCGTTAGGGCGGCTGCATCTGCAGGGCAGGGCAGGACAGCGCATTCACTTTTGCCAACGCGACTGCAGCATAGGTGCATGTAGTGCTACTGTACTGTACTCAACTACTGTCCACTGATCTCAAAGTTCGGATATACTCGCATACCAATCTTCCGTCACCCTTCTCAACACTGCCATTGCCATTGCCATTGCCATTATTATACCCCCACAGACCACAGACAGCAGGCCTGTTCCCAGCCATCGCATCTCGGCTAGCACGCGCGTGACATGGGCAGAATCGAGCAGCCCAGCCTCCTCCCACTCTGATCCCCTCGCCCACGACACACGCTAGCGCATGCTCTATCTCACTCGCCGTCACGCCGCATTCGCCATTGTTGTTGCTCGACTGTCCAACCTTACGCTCACATCCACCGCGTCCTTTGCGCGCCGACATCCACGCTCACTACCAACACCGCATCAGTCATGGCATACACCTTCCGATGGTACGTTGCGGTCCCACAAACCACGCCTGTTCCAACCCAGGAGAGAGCTCGGTCAGGCCTGCGCGTCATGACCGGGGCTACACCCTACCGTGCTACGCTAGACTACCACTTGTTGTTCCGCAAATCTCGAGCTCTGCTGACCGCTGCTTCTTTTCATTTCCATTAGGGAGCATCCTGCTGAAGAAGTCTACGTTACTGGCACTTTCGACAACTGGTCCAAGTCTGTCAAACTCGACAAGAACGGCTCCTCCTTCACAAAGACCGTCGACATCCCCAACATCAAGGGCAAGGTTCAGTACAAGGTGCGTACCCAAAACTCACTGCTGCCGTCTGCAGTCGCAGCTTGCTTTTCCCCTCAATCGCCCGCCGAGTGCTGACATGCCCGCGCAGTTTGTCGCAGACGGAGAGTGGAAGCACGATCCTACCGGCAGCATCGACACCGACCACGAAGGCAACGTGAACAACGTTATATACCCCGAAGACCTCCAACCTAACCTGTCCTCCGCTGCAATGTCTTCCGTTACACCCGAAGCAACGTGAGTACTCCTCTAATGCGCGTCCTGCGATGTATGTACTTCGACTGACATTTTTTCCAGCACCACCGGTTTCGCCGGCGCGCTGCCGACAGAACACGAAATGGAGGCTCCTGGCGCCTTCCCTGAAACTCCAGCGGAAACACCCGCCGCAGTCGAGAGGCAAGAAGAGAACGCGTTCTCGGTGAACCCGATTCCTGCCTCCGAAGGCCCTAGCAACCCCATTGCTCTTGAAGCCGGCGAGAAGGTTCCAGAGCCTTCTTCTCTCCACACCAACACAATCACATCCGCTGTTCACGACGACCCTGAGCTCAAGGCCAAAGACGACATCAACACAGTCAGCGTATCTCCTATTCCTGCAAGCGAAGGCACTGGCAACCCCGTTCACCTTGAACCCGGCGAGAAAGTGCCCGAGCCTTCTACTCTGCACAGTAATACCATCACGTCCGCTGTACACGACGACCCGGAGCTCAAGGCCCAAGACGAAGCCAACACTTTCAGCGTATCTCCTATCCCTGCAACCGGCGGCACTGGAAACCCCATCCACCTTCAGCCCGGCGAGGAAGTGCCCCACCACAGCACCGTCACCGCAAACACCATTGATAGCAACGTCAAACTCGACAAGGAGTCATACGAGAGGAGCGACACTGGAGCTCCCCAATTGCCTTCTGCCTTGACACCCGGTAGCGAATTAGAAGCCAACGGTCAGAAGGCTGTCTTCAGCGGACTTGGTCCCATTCTTGGCGCGCCTTTCATCCCCGAGTCCTCCCTCCCTATGGGTGAGGGTGCAGTTTCTGACATCACCCCTCAAGTCTCCTCAGTTGCGCCCCAGAGCACCACCGCTGAGCTTGCTGGTCAGCAGCCCATCTTGCCTCGCGGTGTTCCCGAGGTCGTCAGCGAGAGCCAGGAGAAGGCCCACACCAGCCCCGAAGCTGCCGCTTACCCCGAGGCCGTTCAGGACAAGACTGAGTTTGAGAACGAGCTCAAGCAGACTGTCTCCAGGGAGCCTGCCACCGCCGAATCGCACGTCATCCCGCAAGTTGTCGAGGAGAGCCAAGAGAAGGCACACGTTGAACCCGAGGCCTCTGCCAACCCCGAGGCCGTCCAGGACAAGACTGAGATGGAGAACGAGCTGAAGCAGACTGTTTCGAAGGAGCCCGCAACTACCGAATCGCACGTCATTCCTCAAGTCGTCGAGGAGAGCCA
>QZFA01000166.1:0-66496 GCA_003614995.1 Cladosporium phlei
ATCTAATCCTAGATAAAAATCGTATAACTAGTTAGTAATAAGTAGGATAGCTTCCGATTATTCTTCGTTTATTAGTTCTAAACCGTCTTCGGATAGTATATTATCGACGTTCGATTAGCTACTTATAGTCGAGTCTTCTTCCTATCTACGTATATATCGATATACTAGAATGTCCTAAGTCGCTTCTTAGTAAAACTAAGAATAGTACTTAAAGTATAACGGGGTAGTATACCGCTAGGTTAATCGGGTTAAACTAAGGGTTAATAAAGGCGAGGGAAGAAGTAGTTAGTATAATAAATACTGTTCGTTATAATTACTAACTCTAATATATAAGTTAAGTACGAGGCTCCTATAAAAGATAGAAACCTAACTATCCTATATACTAAGGAGACTCGTTCGTTCCTACACTCTACTCTATATCTATAGAGTAGTAGAGTATATAGAGTAGTAGAGTAGTAGAGTAGGCTATAGTAGAGTAGGCTATAGTAGAGTAGTCCGTAGGTTATATAACCTATACTCTATTATTACGTAACGGACCTATATTAGCGCGGTTATCTATCTAAGCGTTATTATAGAAGAAGGAAATCTCTAAGATACTTATAATACTCCGAATTACTAGCTTTAGATCTTATTATCGATATAATAGCGAGGGACTACCGAGAGTGATATACTCGATTAGAGTATCCTATAATAGCTATAAACCTATTATTTACTATATTACTACTTAAAGATATAAGGTTTATTTAATTGTATTTAATCCCTAAGAGTAACGCGATTATATAACGTATCTTAATAGTATACTCGAATCATTACGCTAGAATCTTATAATTCCGTATTAAATTAATAATCTCGAAAGAGTACCGTCTAGTAAGAGTATCTTTACGGTCTTCGTTAATCGGCGAGGCAATTGTTCTATATTTAGAATCGATCGGTAGAAGGCCTACTATCGAGAATATCGTGTTTTAAAGATAGAACCTCGATAGCATTAGATACGTTAAGTAAAATCCTAGTTCTAATACGTATATTTTAGAAGTTACTATAGTTTTTAAGGTAGTACCTTCGGAACTCCGATCTTATTTTATCGTTCCGGACTATTAAAATAATCGATTTTAAGCCGTAGTTTAACGACTATATTCCGGCGGTAACTATCGATCTTTAAGGTAATACCTTCGGGCTCTAACCGTATTTAGTAGTCTATTATCATTAGGATTAATAGGATAATCGATTTTAAGTCGTAGTATAGTAACTATATCCTAGCGATTTACTACTATTAAAGTATATAGAAATAAATCGAGATCTATTAACTTTAATAGTAGTTTAACGACGGTACCTTATTAGTTATTATCGATCTTTAATATAGTATCTTAGGACCTCGACCGGGTTCTGTTACCCGTTACTATTAAGATAAGGGCTTTATAGTTAAGGTCTCTCGATAGCTATTATTAATTTAAGGTAATACCCTCGGACTTAGCTAATATTTTATTACTTATTACTAGCGAGATACTAGGTTTATAATTAACGTATCTCTATAGCTATTAGCGTACTTAAAGGTAATACCTTCGGACTTTAACTAAATTTTAGTACCTATTCCTATTAAGATACCGCCTTTAAAGATGTTATATCTCTAAGGTAATTATAGTTCTTTAAGGTAGTATCTTAGGGCTTAGACCCGACTCTATTACTTATTACTATCGAGATACTAGCTTTATAGTTAACGTATCTCGATAGAAATTATTGTTCTTTAAGGTAGTATCTTAGGATCCTAACTAGACTCTATAGACAATTACTATCGAGATACCGGCTTTATACTTAAGGTGTCTCGGGAGTAATTAAGGCCCTTTAAGGTAGTATTATAGGATTCCGAACGTATTCCGGTATAGATTACTATCGAGATATAGAGATTCTATAGGTTATACTTTAAAGTATTAGGAACGGTTAGGGAATTCAGTTATAGTTAATCTATTTTATTTATCTATCCACTTTCTATACTATAAAGATATCTTACCTAGTCTAAAGAAATATAATAAAGGAAAGGTATAGGGTAGTAGTTCTCGTATCGCTTACTAGGTCTTACTATAGGTAGATATTACTTTAGTATATAGGGCCTATAGACTAGTAGCCCTATCGCTATAAGTAAAAGGGACTTTTTTCGTTATCGATACCGAGACTTCTAAGCCTAAAGATCGATCTAGTGTTTTCTATAATAAAGTCGAGAAGATTTAGAAGAGCTTAATACTAAAACCGCGATTTTATACCGAAAGTTAGGACCTAAGGTTAGCCTACCTAAACTTCTTAGTATTTAAGATAAAGGTTCTATTCGAGGTAGTATCGAAGTAGATATATCTAAATACGAAAAGCTCTATAATTTATTATAAGAAGTCTTAAGAATAAACGTTTATATAGCTAAAGTTTTATTCCTACTAAAAGTATAACCGTTTAATTTAGTTTCTCTATTATTACGGTATAAAGTCTATACCTATATAAGAGAAAAAAATATAGAAGATAACTATAATAAGTACGGGATTTATCCGCTAACTAAGCTAGGCTAATTAGTTACGACTAACCTTAGCTCCTCTAGTATATAAAGGAGTTACCGGTATACTACCCCGTTATACGAAGATCTGTTATATATATATATTACATCACGCTATAAGCGCTACTCGGCGTATTAGCTCTTAGTAGAGGTGTGTACTAGGAATTCAATTGATTTTGTTATTAATTCAGAGAGTCTATAAGCATTAGAAGTGCTAAAGTATATAACTTATAGCCGAGTGTGTTCGTGAGAAACGCAACGGCTTAGCTTACATCTCTACAGCTAGCTTACCGCTAGCTAATTCAACTACTAATACTTCGCATCGTCCGAACCATTCCAGTTGCCTAGCTCACCGGCCTCATACTTCAGCATCTGCACCTCGAACTCGCCTTCGTCTCCGCCCTCGGCATCATCTTCACCCACCTTCTGCTGCTTGTCCGACTTTATCTTGCACATAAGTGACATCCCATCCTCCCTGAATTGCTCGGTGCGGTCTTTTTCGTTCCTGCTCAAGTCGACTTCACCTCCGACAGGAAGGATTCTGCAGATGAGGACCGTGCCGTTATTTTCGAAGGGTTGCTTCTGCATAACGGCGAACCAGGCTTTGTTCAGGGGTTTGGGGGGCTTTGGAGCGTTGCGGACGAAATTGGCCGCGTCCTCGATTGACTTGCCGACGAAGGGCGAACGCCAGCTGCTGTCAATTGGGCCTTTCGTCGCTAGCAGTCTGTGGGTTGGGCGAACGTCGGGCAATCCTTCATACGTGTCCGCGAGCCAGAGACCCGACCACTCTGATCCGTTGTCTTCCAGGACTTTGTTGATGGTCTGTGGGCATTGTCAGCTTCTGGAGAACCGCTTGTGGCACAGTAAACAATGTAAGACATACCCCGACTGGAAACTCGTCAAGTAAGATGAGTGCCATGAGATCGGTGGTCACATCGCCGTCATCAGGCCACTCCGCGCCAGCTCCGCACCAAAGCCCTTGTTCCTTGATCGCACTGTCCCAGAGCACCGGATATCTGTCACAATCCACAAAGAATTCGGCCGCCAGATAGGCAGGGCAAGGGACAGATGTTAGCTGGATCTCGTCATCTTTGCCGCCTTTGACGCCGAGAATACTGTAGATGAGGAGCTCCTTGCTTTGCTCAAACCGCTCCTTCGTGAGAACAGCAAAGAAGCGCTTGCACAGCGGCTTCGGCGGTTTGGGCGCACCTCGAATGAAGGCGGCGACCTGTTCAACACTGGAGCCGGCGAAGGGAGAGCGCCAGTTGACGTCTAACAGGCCAAGCGTGCCCTCGGCTCCCGGGTTCTCGGGATCGTAGTTAGGAAGTGTGTCGTATCTGTCGGCAAGCCACAGGATGGAAGATCCTTGCTCTTCTTTACTTAGGCGGAGGACCTCGTTGATCATCTGGGAATAGTTAGCTTCGAGACTTGCGCTTAATACGTTTCGTTTCGAGGCGCTTTTTGCGGCTGAGAATTTTCTTTGGTCTTACCTCGTGTGGCACGTCATCGAGCACGACCAATGCCATCAGGTCTGTCTTTGACTGGTCATCGCTCCATTTCCCCTCGACTCCGGCTTCGAGATACCATGAGTTGCACATGAGAAAGTGCTTCTTTTCTTCAGGTGTGGCAGTTTCGGAGGAGAATATGGCTTTTGCATTCCCTGCAAGGATCTTGAGCAGCTGCTCACGTGAGTAGCGTTGTTTGTCTTCGTACGACATGTTGTTGGATGATGGGGTGGTTGATTGAAAAAGACGTCACGGTGACCGTATGTTAGTGTTGTGAGGAGCGGTTGCAAAAGCCGTCGGTGATGCCGAGTGGCACAAAGGTGGTGAGGAAGAGTGTGGTCGGAGGAGCGAAAGTTGGCGGGTAATGAAGAAGGTGCGAGGTCAAAGTTGAGAGGTCAACTGCTCAGTTTGTTTGTGTAACACCGATAATGTAATCGCCTGCACTCACTGATGTACTGATGTTCGCACGTGAGTATCACTCTTCACTTCAACCTTCTTCTGTCATCAGGCCGAGAAGTTTTACGCCGGAAAAGACACGGGCATGCCATTGTCGGCGGTAGAAAGGCACGATATTTTGAATGTCACAGACCGCCACAAGCTTACAAGACCATGCCTGCTGACTGACAATTGATGGGTCTCTTCCTCGGGAAGTTCGCGCGATATCGGTGTTGTGGAGTGAAGTGAAGTCTGATTTCACTTCATTGGGAAGAGTGATGTCAAAATAGGCGTAAAGCTTGGCACGCTTGCGTAGACGTCAGACCTCCAGGCAGCGCATGAAAGTGAATCCGCTCGAGGTTGCACGCATACAGACACCGCCGACTCACACCCCAATACCGCGAGGAGTCATACAGCGAACGATGATCCCCTCGCCAGGCATATATACCAGCGTAGCCTACCATAAAACTCACGGTAAATTCACAGCGAATTAAACTCTCAATCCCAGCTATCTCCCACTCAAACCCACAAACTCCCACTTCTAAACAACAACAGCAATGTCCACCACCAACATCACCCTCCGCCCCGCCCAGCGCCCCGACACCTCAGCCCTAGCCCACCTAGCCAACGCCGCAAACGCCTGCTCCGTCCTCCACCGCCGCATCGCGCCGCGCCAGCACGAGCATGCCACAGACTACTACCTCTGGCGCCTGAACATCGTCCGCCAGCGCTTCGCGACGCCTGATCTCCGTACCATCGTAGCCGAAGACTCCTCAACGGGCGAAATCCTGGGCCAGGCGTCTTGGGCTGTTGAGGGGGAGGACACGGCGTTGTATAAGCGCTGGACCGGGGAGAGGGGTTGGTTGGATGTGCTGGAGGGGAATCTGATCTGGGCTGAGAAGATGTGGTGCAGGTATATCACGGACGAGAGCGTGGATTACAAGTTCTTGGACGGGTTTATGGCTGCTTTCCAGGGTGCTAAGCGGGCTGTGAGGCCGGCTTGTTTGCATTTACACTTGATTGTTATTTCTCCGGAGGCACAGGGTAAGGGTGTCGGCAGGATGCTGCTCGATTGGGGCAAGGAGCTGGCTGTCAGAGAAGACCTGCCGGTGTTCTTGGAGTCCAACCTCGAGGCTGTGGGGTTTTATGAGAAGAGTGGGCTCGCGAGGCTGAGTCGGGATGTGGTGGTCGGCTCTGATGGTGAGGAGTCTATACCCATACCCGCTTTTGTGTGGGAGGGAGAGGAAAGAAAGGGCCGCTGGTTGGAGCTGGATGGTGGCGAGGGTGTGCCGGAGGGGAGGTGGAAGTGGAGGGATGATGTGCTGCCGAAGTAAGCTGATTCGTACATGTAGCGCTTCATTAATACAATACAACACCTTCCACAGCAGTCCGCCTTTGGGCGTCAACCACACCCGCAACCATCGCTCAAAGATGCAGCGCACTCAACGCCAGCACACCAACCAGAACAGCAAGCACCGTCGCCTTCGGAGCATTGTACGCAGGCCCACTCCCAGAAGTATCATCATCCCCAGAAGAAGAAGAAGAAGTCTCATTCGCCAACGGCGTGTCGTCATTACTACAGCTCAAACCCCCGTCATACGTGCCGTTTCCGACCTCAAGGCAGTCCATGAAATCGCCAAACGCATCAGCAGCGCTCACATCGCACCACGTGCTACAGTTGTCTTGGATGAATACCGTGCCGTTTCCGAGCTGCGAGCAGCAGGTTTGCATGCGTGGGTGCCTTTGAGGTGGTTAGTTTTCGAGTATTTGTAGCTTGATGTTGGTTTTCTTTGTTGGGGAGGGTGGAATGTACCCGTTCTGCTTCAAACACCAGCCCACGGCGGCGCCGGATGGCACCATGTTCGCATTGCAGTTGCCGCCGGGTAAGAAGGTTGTGTTGGTGGCGGGGTGGGAGGTGGACATTGCGCTGGAGGACTGCGTGGGGATGAGTTGTGGATTATGCTAGACGGGAGTCTTAGATCGCTTGTTTCTTTTTTCCGCATTACATATTGAGACGCAGGCGACAGCCTCTTATAGACAACCGTCGAGGCAGTGCGAACTAGTAGGTATCGGTACAGCGGAAGAGGATTTTCTTGGCCGACTTGGTTGTCGATACTTGTCATGTTAGCGAGCTGCTTAGCATGCAAGAAGGATTCAAGACGCCTTGGTTTGTGTGGATATTGCGAGTGATGGTTTGTGGCTTGGAAAGCTAGTCGTCGCAAAAGTTGGAGCGAAGGATGCGCGCACGTGTGAATGTGACGGTGGCCAAAACGGATCGTACCAGCAACCCGGTTGTCGATCTCAGCTATAAACACATCCCTTGCAACTTCTACCTCAGACAGACCTCTATGCTCCGCTCCCCATCTTTCCAACACATCAGCTAGCCAAAAGATCAACAACACTGACTCAGTGCAACGCCGTCTTGACCATTCGATGCCAGCCACACCGGACCCATCAACTTCTGCAAAACGACCACCAACGAACAAGAACAAGACGCGGCAGCCGGGCCTGCATTCTTGTCAAAGATGAGGAACTTCGTCGCGCCAAACTCTTCTCCCCGAAACCCACGCATCAGTAGAGACTCCAGCCACGCAGACCTGATCGAGGAAGGTACCCAAGCCGACGGCCACAAGACCTGGGGCTTTGTGATCTACCGCACGACGTATGAGAGCGACGCAGACTGGGCCGAGTTCATGCGCCGCTTACGCTGGTGGATGACAGACGCCATGGAAATCTTTGGCGGTCAAGATGTCCTAGACCGCATGGCATGGACCATCTTCGACGACGCCGAGCGCTTCGATGGCGCAGACACGGCGGGCGTTCGTCGCCACTTCCGCGCGTGGGCTGAGACGGCTGTCCAGAGTGAGCAGCAGCAGTCTGACGACGACGTGAGTGATGCTCCTCCAGTCACTGTCAACCAGGGCCGTTCACCACGCTACAGATACTGCATACAAGTAGATGCGCACGCGCTCGATTCCTGCGTGCACGGCGGTCCGCCACCTCCCAATTGTAGGCTTGAGCAAGCGGGCTGGGTGAAAGTCATAGACAAGAACTGGATCCCGCGCCATGAGAACCTCATGTTTGCTGGGAGGCGACCGGACCCTCACGTGCACGACTTCGAGCCCATCGATGGCGTGACGGAAGAGCATGTCGGCTGGCTCAAGTGTCCACTGTCGGCTGTCATGACCGAGTATTATTACCTGCTTCGCGATCTCAATGGATGGAAGATTGTGTATCGACGACCGCCGACGGTGGTTGGGTATGGATCGGCTTGAATGTACCTTCTACTGCTTGACGACGAGCAATAGACGACGGAGGAATTTGACGAGAGGGCAGTCTCTTGGAGAGATCGTACATTTCTGATAAACGTTATCTACCTCGACCCCACTGAGCAAGCCAGCACTCAATCCAAGCAACAGAAATGGGCGCGACCTCTCGAAGCGACCGACTAGCCATCTGCGCATCCTTCGTAGAGTACGTCGGCGCTCCTACAGTCTCCCCCGACATTCCTTGCAGAAAGTCAAGGAGCTTGAGCGCAGGCACGTCCTCGGCCTCCGACGATGTCTCAGACAGAGCAGCAAGCGAGTCGATCCAATCCTCCAGCGGCACGAGCTCCAGCTCACCCCCGATCTTGGGCGCCACCACATGCGCGATATCCTTCCAATACGCCTTCCTCGGATTGACGAAATGCAGATACCTGCACGTTTCCACCTCACTCGACGGGCTGGGCAACAAAGCCTCAGTCAAAGCATCCGCCAGCACATCGACAGGAACCCAATCCATACACCCCATGCGTCCGAGATCGGCCGGGACTTTCCCCAACGCCCTGCAACTCAGCACGATACTCGGGAACCACTCATTTGTCGACCACATCCCTTTCACCGACATTACAGGCCCGGCGATCTGTCCGATGCGACAAATCGTAGTCGGGATGCCGAACTTCTCACTCGCCTGAGCGAAAAGCAGTTCCGAGACGAGTTTGGACTGTGCGTAACCCATTTCTTCGGCAACAGCGAAGTCCGTGATTTTGGTCTCCGGGATGTCGCCGGCGTATTTCGTGTGCCAGCGGTTCGCGACGCCGATGCTGGACATGAAGGACAGGTTGACGAGGTTGGGGGCGCCCTTGGCCAGCTCGAGGAGTGCCAGACAGCCCTCGAACTGCGGCTCGAAGGACGACAGACTCAGGTTGAAGTCGACCGGCCAGGCGTTGTGGATTATGTGGGTGGTGTCTTCTTGGAGGGTCAGGTAGGTGGGCGAGGGGAGGCCGAAATGCTTCGACGAGAGGTCGACTTCTAGGAATTGGACTTTCGAAAAGTCTGTGGCGAGGCCTCGCCCCTCGTGTAGTCTTGCCTGTCGCTTTGCGTTCCCGCTGGTGCGGTTGAGACACACCACTTTTTCAACCGTCGCATTGCGTAACAACCTGTCCAGAATGTACGAGTCGAGTGATCCGGTAGAGCCCGTGAGAATCACACTCTTGGGCGGTTCGTCCAAGGCTTCAATCTTCTGCTGGAAAGTCCTCAAGATGCTTTCGACACTGTCGTCTAACTTGCTGTCCTTGCGAGGCTGAGAAGACTGCTCCAACAGCCCGAAGAGAGCGGTAGCCAATTTGGCTGGACTCGGGCTCTGGTAGATCGTCTTGGGGGCCAGTGGGAGAGCGGGCTGTAAATCCTGGCTCGCCATGTGCGTTTTGATGTGTCGGAAGAGCCGCATCACTTTCAGCGAGTCAAAGCCGCATTGGAAGATGTTGGTGTCGGGGTCTATGCTTCTGCCTACGTAGGCCTCGTCGGCAAGCAGAAGGATCAAAGAGGACGTAAGTCTCGACTCATTCGCAAAGTCGAGTTCGAGATCCTGCCCGCCAATCGAACTGTCTGCTGATGCGTAGATTGCAGAGATCTCATCCTCGACCAATGCGACCGTTGCAGCCCGACGGACCTCGCCCTTTGCAGACCTTAAGAAGCTCCGTGTTGGCGGCAGTATCGTGACATGCGATGCGTGGATTTGCGCGTGATCCGGGAGAATCGCATTGGCTTCTTGCACTCGCCGCAGGATCGAACTGCGGTGTTGCTCGAGGCGATCTTCCTCGCTTGTAGGCTCGAACAACTCCACTAGTAGCGCCGCCTGGTCGTGACCGCTGCCGATGATCAGAGCCGATTTGACTTCGAGATCGTTCGCAATGATGATCTCGGCTTCGGCGGGGCTGAATTTTTCGCCGTTGGACAGCACGACGATGTCGTCTATGCGTCCGCGGTAGGCCCACAGATCGGGCTTACTGGGATGCTGTTCGTAGAGATCCTTCATGTGGTACTCCTCAAGGTCAGGTAATGTCCAGAAGATCGGTTGGTATTTCTGCCAGTTCTCATGTCGCACGATGACAAGCTCGCGCAGCTCATCCTGATGCTGCCTGAACTCGACACCCAGGGAAGGGTGGAAGTTGTGGTATTGCCACTCGTCTTTGCAGACTGGTACAAGCTCGGGCATAGTGTTCGTCTCGGTCGATCCCAGGAGAGGGTGGACTTTTGTTTGTTGCCAGAGCGCATCGCCTGCGGTCTGGGATAGTGGGCCGCCGCCGAAACTAACGCTCGACCAGCGGGACATCTTCGACAGTAATTGGGATTCTTTGACGACTTCTTCCAGGATCGAAGGCGCGGTCACGCCGGCGGAAGCGAGGTTGAGGTCCAGGGCACGCTCAATCGTGCTGACTGAAGGCGGAGTGTCGGGCGGTCCGAGGACAAGGACGGTGCCTTGGTAGACCGACCATCCGAAGAAGTTGACACCCGCAGCATGGAAGGGCGGGAGCGTGACAAAGATCTCTCGATTGATCCACTCCTGGACGTTCAAAGTCCCCTCGGACTCTAGATGCTGCTGACTATCGAGTGTGCTGTAGAGTCCGTGGGTCATGTTCACGGCCTTTGGGTTTCCCGTCGATCCAGAGGTGTGGAGGATAAGAAAAGTGTCTGCGAGATTCCTGCTGTACTCGGTGGTCCAACGACGTGTGCGCACCGCCTTATCAAACAACATGTCCAACGATGGCATCTCGACCCTATGGAGCCCGCATTGCGACGAGATGGAATCCAGCATGTTGAACATGGAGCTCTCCTCTGGCCACAAGTGGACGCGACATCCTGTTTGCTGTACCAAGGAGCAATGTGCCTCGATGTTGTTTCTGGGCGACGAGAACAGAGCCTGTTGTCTACACGTTAACCTTGCTTTCGGCATCATCGCCTGTAGTGTGTACAGTACCTTGAGGCCGCATTTGGAAGCTGCACATGCGAGAATGAAGTATCGTATGTCGGAGGGCCCGATGTACAAAACAGTAGTGCCTTTGAACTCCTCAGGGATGGAAGCTTCGAGATGCCACGCAAGAGCGTCGATCGTACGAGCGAGAGACGAAAATCGGACTGTTCGATGAAGACTCGAGGCGAAATGGTCAGAGTCGACGAAGTATTTCGCCCAGACACGGTCAGGTTGCTTAACAGCTAAGGCGTCGATGGCTTCCGGGATCGTTCGGGTGCCGCACTGCATGGCGAGTTCAAGGCGGCGGTGTGACTTAGGAAATGAGCGACAAATCGTTCGGTTTCCCTAATGTACTCATGGCCTGATGTTACCCGGACATGTACAACATCAATAGCCCCTTGGACTGCGACGTCACCCGTTCCGATGGAGCTGGATCGACACGCCGAACACACATGTCTCAAATCGGCAGATTTGCTCTGCTAGACCTCCGGAGACGAGATCCGGGATCCAGGGAAACGGATGCAGCAGTACGCAGTTGCCTAAGCTGGATAGCCGGGGCGCATCTACCACTTAACAGAGCATGTTATAGGTGCACCCAACTCGCGCGCCGGATCGATCATCGAACGAGCGATTGTCGGTGAACGCGAGGATAACGTTATAGAATGCAGTCAAGCTGCGTTCGAGTCGCTTTGGGTTTTAAAGATCGAATATAGTCTCCAGAAAGACGTGACAAGGTAAGCAGATCACTTTGCTTACTTTACCTTCTCACTCGGTCAAAGCAAAGCGGTTGAGTTCCCTACCGTTTTAGGTAAACAGTACTGATAGGTCAGAGATCCTTCTCGGTGAGATCTGAAACTCCGAAACTCCGATAATCCTGCAGGATCAACTCAGACCCGCACAAGTCTGCGTCTGCATCTATATCAAGTCGTCTCTATCGTATGGGAGTCGCACGGATGATCTGGCTTTGTCATTCAGCGAGCGATACAGTAAGCTTGAACGATCGATCATCGTCACTTGAAGCCTCACCGCAGTGCCAGTCGCGTGTGCACAAGCACTCTGCCTCGATCGTTTCCACTGTATACGGCTGTTGGCGAGAGGTGTGTGAAAATTCCATCTTTGTCACTCGCCTCACCGCACATCAGCAATCTTCGTCACTACAGTATTGTCTGTAGTGAAGTTCTGTTAAGCTCTCGATTCGGGCAGTGACGTTCTCAGGAGTGGTTTCTTGCTCAGCATCAGGTCATTACGCACATCTCTCCTCTGGCAATTGCGAATACAGCCTTCAATCTTCTCTGGTTTCAACATACCCATCGACCCTCTCAGACACCTCTCAACCTGGCAATGATGGCTCTCTGGACGCTCCGCGACCTCAAAATCTCGCTCCATCGCTTCGTCCAAGCCATCTGTTTCCTGCTCGAGCCCCCTGAGGTCGCAGTCGACACGCTCAAATTCGAGCCCGTAAGAACCGCATCGGTCAAAGTGGCAATCGAAGCCGGATGGATCGAAGGCTTGGCCGATGGCCGTTCTCACACTTCATCGGAGCTCATCAGACCAGGACAGTCGGAAGAGTTGTTGAGTAAGTGGTCTCGAAGGGGGGCATTTGGTTCCGAATGCAAGCAGAAGCTGATGATCATTCCCAGTCCGCATCTTCCGAGTCCTAACATCGACCCGCCTCGTCACCGAAGTCGCCCGCCACACCTACATCGCGAACGCAAGAACTCAACTGCTTCTGAGACCCGGGATCCAAGCCGGGATTGCCAGTTGGTCAGTACATGTACCCAGTGGCAACCTCCAAACCCAGACCGCAAATCCGACCAATGCGTCAATGACTGACACAACCCCATCGTCCAGGTTCGATAACATGGCCCCCGCCTTCCTCCACCTTCCCGCCCACTTCGCCTCGACCAACTACGCCGAACCCACCAGCCCAGCAACCGGCCCCTACTCCCAAGTCTTCAAAACCAGCTACTGGGACCGTGTCAACTCCTCGACCAAACTAAAGCGCGAGTTCGACACCTACATGGCCGCGCACAAAAAAGGCGGCTCCTCCCTCGTCGACTTACTCCCGTACTCGCGTCTCGCCTCAGGCTACAACGCCGCTGTCAGCCCAGTACTGCTCGTCGACATCGGGGGCAATGTCGGACACCAGTGCATCGAGCTCAAGACCCGCTACCCGGACTTACAGGGCGAGATCGTGGTGCAGGATCTGATGTGTGCTGCCGAGGATCTAGGCGTGGCGGGAGTGAGGGGGATGGCGTATGATTTCTTCGAGCCGCAGCCTATCGAACGTAAGTCTTCTCACCCTTGATCTCCTTCGAACGATCGACCCTTCTAACATTTTCGCTCATCAGACGCCCGCTTCTACTACTACTCCGCCATCCTGCACGACTGGCCCGATCTTGAATGCATCCAAATCCTCCGCGTGGTCGCCGCCGCAATGCGCCCCGGCTACTCGCGCCTGCTGATCAACGGCATCATCCTGAGCGAAACACAGCCGACGTACTTTGAGGCTTGCAAGGATTTGGGGATGATGGCGGCGCTGTCGGCGAAAGAGAGGACTCTGTCAGCGCTGATCGCTCTCGCGGCGGAGGCCGGGCTTCAGCATGTTGGGGCTTATGTCAATCCGAAGGCTGATAATGGGATTGTGGAGTTTGTGAAGATAAGGGGGGCAGGGGGTGGGAAGGAGGCGTTCTGATCTCCTGGCCTGGATGAGTGTCCTGCGGGTGGTGAGACTTCCTTTTGACGGCCATAGAAGAGCTGTGGAGGGGATTGAGATTGCCTGAAAGCTTTTGAGAAGAGCCTCGAGAGTGGTCGGTCGAAAGGGCAGCTTCGGCGAGCAACTGGACGTCCTGGCAGTGTAAGCGCCCGGCTTCTGAGAGACAATCACAAGAGACGAATGATGATTTCCATGAACCTTGATGTTTGCATCGCTCGTTCTGTTCGTCCCGGATGATTGAAGAGCTGCCTCGATTCTCGCAATACAGAGTCCTTGTCCCACGATACTGGTTAACGAAAGCATCACCGCCACAATTCAAAACATCGGAACCATGTCCTCCTCGTGGAAATACCTCGTCACATCGCGCCCCCTCGTCCGACTCGACTTCGACAAACCGTCCTCGCCGCCGTCTGCCGATCCCGCCGTCCCAAACTCCCGCAGCTCCTGTTCCTGGAACTCTTGCTTCTCCAAAGAATTACCAGCACGGTCTCTCGTGTCCACGGATGATCCAGCAACTGAGTCCCGGAGGACGGTAATGGACTTTTTCGGCAGGGTGGTCTGCGAGTCGCTGCTGTTCGACGAAGCCGACGCCAGGGAGCCGCCGAGATAGCGGCGGAAGAACACACGCAGCGTCGGCGCAGAAGCGCACATGATCCCCACTTGCAGCTCAAACTGCGCCCAGACGAAGACCATGTAGGCGGAGCGGATGATGTCTTTTGAGCCGTTGGTCCCTGCGGAGGATGGAAGGTTAGCATTGGTATTAGGAAATGCCGATGTCCTTCAGCAAGGCTTTCGATCCCAGCGACACTTACTAATCAGGTAGTAGGTTCGCACGCCGCTGGCTGCAGCAACGACCAAACCTAGAGAGAAGATGGCGTTCAGGGCAATTCGCTGCCGCCTCGGCACGGCGTGGTGCCAGGTGATGATGCAAGGCAGCGCCACGGCATAGAGGTCGCTGACAGCAGGGACAACGCCTGCCAGGACATTCATGACCTCACTGTTCCCCAGGCAAGAGTAGTCCGCAGTGAGAGCATACTTGATGTCGAACGCCATCCAATAAGCCCTCGTCGGCTGACAGTCCAGCAGCAGCACAATGCAAAAGGTGACCGTGTACGTGATGGTGAACCCGATGGCCAGCCAAACGCACCAGTACCACTTCCGCGAGTATGTCCCTGCGACGAGGCGGCGATGGAAGAACAGGATCGAGACTTTAGTCGCGCCGCTGCAGATCAGGAAGGCGAATTGCGCGAGCCACATGCAGAGCACGGCGCGGGAGCGCAGTTCGGGCTTCACGTCCCAGACGTGGCGGCCTCCGTTTGCATCGCGGGTGAAGACGACGGAGACGGCCGTGAAAGTTAGGCTGCCGAGCCAGGCGAGGAGGAGGAGGCACTGTTTTGTTGACTTGTTGTCAGTAATCATATACTATCGAGAAGGAGTCGGTCTGGTACATACATCATCAAGACCCAATCGACCGGCGTGCCCCCGACTGCGCAACCAGAACCGCATGGCCACCATGATGGTGGCGGCCCCGAACCAGATGCACGAGTAGACTGGCAGCCATGTCAGGTGGTCTGGGTTGTGGTAGTTGGGTTTTGGCCATTGGGCCATGACTTCGGGGGTCTGGTCGAGGATGTTGGCGGATAGGACCATGGTGGCTGCGTGTGTGTGTGTGTGGGATCCGAAAGAGACGGGACTCTACATCATGGATCGTTGGAGTCCCAGCGACGCATTTATGGAGTACAGCAGTAGGGAAGTGCTAAGTGAGACTTTGTCTGCCTGCACGAAGGGTCGGTTGAAGACGAAACGGTACCGAGTGGAGATCGCAGACCGTCGGTCCGTGAAGCTGGCCGAGATGGTGTCATTGGGTGGTTGTGCCGCTTCTTTGGCCTCATGTCTCAGATCTCCAACCCACGCTGGGCTGCTTCTCCACAGAGTCCAGGTGCCTGGACCGCCCGGCCAGCTCGTCGTCGCTCGTGTGCTTAGTAAATTTGGTTTGTCGTTGCACTGCAATCCGGATGATAGAGTCAATTAATACACCCAGAGTTCCATGGCAGATTCTGCGTCAGCCATAGCAAAGCCGTGATTTCTTTCTCTGATTTTCCTCAGAAGTCGGGCACTGCTCTTCCAGCAGTCGCGGTAGCTGAGAGCGCCCTTTCGGTACTTGGCTGGATGCTTTGCAGTCGATCCAAGGGTTGATGGCCTGTGGCAGATACTCGCTGTCAGCTTCTCCGGAGAACGTGTGATGCTTGCCCTCTCCACCAACCGTTCTTATGGAGATTTGGAAACCTACCTCCGTCAGAGTCGCTGCGTCAGTTGCCAAACTCGCGAAAGCTGTAGATATCAGACCCGGTAACAATGGATTCGCATGATGACATTGCCGACTCTCTGATTCCAGGCCGCGTAATTTTGAGTACAGCCTGCGTACAGTGATATGCACCGGAGGTCTGGATTGCAGCAACGCCGGCACGCCGTTGACAAGTGAGACATGCAGCGACGACGATTTTTCTGGAAGCGTTGCTGCGTACAAGGCTCCGAAGACAATGGTTCTCATGCACGTAGCTGACAAAAAGAGAGAAAGGCCCAGCTACACTCAGAGAGCGGCTTCGCGGGGGGGTCCTCTCTTGTCTCAGGTGGATGTCATGGTTTATGTGGTGCCTGGGCACTGCACACTCGAGCGATGCTGTACATGTATCTCCGGGTGTACACCGTATACACCGCGCTCTGTATGGAACAAATGCGAGAACCGACGTGTGTGTTATCGAGATAGTTCTCTCCAGGTCTGGCTGTTGCTGTGTGGCATTTCCTCTGCTTGGCCAGACCGGTGGCGATCAATGTACATCTCTACGGCTTGTCCGTCAAAGGAGACTCGTTGGCTGATGAAGAGTTGAAGCGCAGAGTAGGTACGTTTAGAATCAGAGCAGGGATGCGAGTGCTGTTGAATGTCTTTGTAGGGTGGAAGGGTGATGGTGAAAAGGTCTTCTGTCTTGTTGTGTTGCGGATCGGAACTCCACCTGCCGGGCTGCTGTCTTCCGGCGGACACGTGACATGGTACTTCCGGCCGGAAGCGCTCACCGGGGCCCCGGCATTTTGACGTTTCTCTCAAAGAATCGGGAACCTGTTGCTGTTCAACAAATCTGTTCTTCTTCTATTTTTCGGTAATCTACGACTTGTACTCAACTACGCACAGGAGTCCCGACTTTTCAATTGATTACGAGGGCTGTAACAAGGATGACATGATCCGTACACAACGGAAGTCTGCATCGTCAGCAAACGCGACATCACTCTGTATACCGGCGGCGACAACTATTCTGAAACTCACCACGCCGTTCATGTGTACAGAGCTCCGGAGACCTTGGACGACGGTCCAAATAACGCTGCAGTGACGCATAGCTACATGTTGATGTTCGATCATTGCGCGGCCTGGGCTTACAGGCGTCAGCTGCGTGTACTCGCAAGGGCTTTGCAGTATCTGTACAACTGCAGTAATAATGATCCATCCACACTTGGTAGAGCTGCATGCCTTTTGGACGCAGACATGAGCGACCTGCATTTCACAACTGGACCGCCGACATCCGACAGGATACACCATGTCCAAAGTCCATAAGCGTTGCTTGCTTGGCCTCACCCTTGGCAACTCAGCCTCATGAAACCAGATTGACTTCCTCATTCGGATATCGATCGCATTCGCGGTTGCGGAGTCGCACATACATATATAAAGCTGGCACCATTTGGCTGCGGATATAAAGCTACTGACCCAACACAACATTGCCGAAGCAGCTCTGCTCTTCCTCTACCAACGCACCGTCCAATTTCTCTCTCGAAAGATACCAGAAGCTAGGCAACATGTTGCTGCTATGGCTTTTCGCACTCCTCAGCTCGGCTCAGGCACAGCGTGGGTTTATTATTCCCGTGCGACATACCCTTCAAGCATGCCGCTGACACCCGACAAAGGAGTCGAGTTGATTAACCCCATCAGCCGCTTCGCCGACCATGAGATCTCGCTCCCTCCACCAGGCTTCCCAATCCTGCAAACCGATTTCGCGGTGCCGCCCGACTGCGGCGAGACCACGTACCAGGGAAGCGGCAAGCTGCAAGGCCTCAACGTGCTTATCACCGGCGGTGATTCCGGCATAGGACGAGCGACCGTCATCGCCTTTGCCAGAGAGGGAGCCAACGTCGCCATCAACTACTTGCCGGGCGAAGAACCCGACGCCCAAGCACTCGAAGATCTGCTAGCTGAGGAAGACTTGTCTCTCACGCGCATCCCCGGCGATCTGACCAATGAGACTTTTTGCGGCTTCCTCGTCGAAGAGGCTGCGAGTCGACTGGGTGGGCTTGATATTTTGATCGGGAATGCTGGGTATGAGTGTCTTGTGTGCCCAAAGCTGCACCAAAATGTTCATTGATCGACTTGAATGTTCTTCTGACGTGTAAAGCAGCTATTCCTCGCTCCGCAACAACAACCAGCCAGTGACCAACCAATCCGCGCCGGAGTTCGAAAGAGTATTCCGCACCAACGTTTTCGCAAACGTCTGGCTCGCTCGAGCGGCAGTGCCTTTGCGTGAGTCGTTTTGTGTTTCACTTTGTCCTTTGGGTACCTCCGGCCACACCAGAAAGAGCCCGCACTAACACCCCGCAGTCCCACCAGGCGGCAGCATCGTCTTCACTTCCTCCGCCATAGTCGCAAACCCCAACCCGCTTTCAATCGACTACGGCGCCAGCAAAGCCGCCATCACGCACCTCACGCGCTCCCTCGCCATCCAACTAGCACCCCGCGGGATAAGAGTCAACGCGGTGGCTCCTGGGTTGACTCTTACTCCCTTTCTAAGCACCCAGGGCCTCCAAAGTGAAATGATCCCGCTCTTGGTCGCCGACACTCCCTACGGGCGGATTCTGCAGCCGGCTGAGATTGCGCCGTTGTTCGTGGCCGTGGTTGATCCGATGAATACGGCTGTGAGTGAAGAGGTGGTTACTGGTGCTGCGGCTAATGGTGGTCTTTGATATATCAAGGCAGAATGAGGTGCGGTTCGTTCTCGACGGTTCGATCTTGCTGTTTGTTTCCGGGGGTGATCGGTATCTGTGTGTCGATCGCGCGTTCTGATGTTACGTTTTTGCCGTATCGCGTGGTGACGGGAGTGTTATGTAAGTTCCAGTCAACCTTACCATTCTGGCTACTACCAGGATCTATCTGCACTCTTGTACATCGTACATCATTACAAGTGTCACTCACAGACCAAGCCGAATGCACTCCGAGGGACGACGTCGACACCCAAATAGATAGCGAGAGCATGTTCAGGATGCAACAAACCGAGGCAAGCAAAGGAGAATGGCATCGTCCTTATCCCTGCCGGAACTCTGACTGGTCTTTGCGGCAATCGCATGGCCTTACGTAGTCTGCAAACAACAGAGCTCCGATGCCGGGTTGACCGCCCCGACGCCTACGGCAACAGACTCGGCAACATGTTCGTCCGTCGTCAGACCGCAAGCTGCATACAGCCCGTGGTCATACATAGTCGAAACGACGGCATTGTGCACTTCTCCTAGGGCTTTGGCTGCGGCGACAGTAACGATTGAGGCTTATTCGAGCTCCAGTACGGGCATGCAACTGGTCAAACGCACGGATGAGGAATCCACTCGGAGGTAGAAGCGGTCCATGTTCGATTACGTCGACTTCTTCCAGCGGTATGTCGAGAGCAGGAGTGAATAGCTGGAAATGTATCATGCATGGCATTTGCCGAGCAGCTCCCAAGAGTTCAAAGCCGAATGAAGTGCTTATTTCGTGACAAGTAACCCCATCGAAGCTTATCGTCAGCGACACATCTGCCAACGATGCTTCAATTGATCTGACAAGAGCTCAGGCAGACCAAGTCTGCATTTAGCCTGTTGGCAAGTCATAGGTTGTGCGTCTCGCTAACAGAATGTCAGAATCCTCGAGTTTGTGCGACGATTAGCAGACTTCGACGAGCCACTCACCCCTCGAGGGAATACAATATAGCTGCATGTCAGCATGCTCAGCCTTGCCGCTGAAACAAGCGTCTGGAATTTGTCAACGTTCATGCGTGTCGAAGTGTAGCTTGCGCATGTCTGAGCCTTCAACAGTTGACAAATAAAGATATCAGGGAATCGGTTATAAGGTAGTCTTAAGACGTTCGACTTGATGGTGTTGAAGATATCCACCCGCAGATCCGCGGAGACTTCATAGGTCAACCACATCGATATACGACCACCCTCGGTATACGGGAAAGCCACAGCGTCATCACAATGACTGCTCGCTCTGTCGCAAACGAACAATACAAAACGCAGAAGACCCCGGAACCTTCGGTTGCTGGCTCTTTCGAAATGCTCACGTCGAACGGTCAATCGTCTCGGGCCCATCTTGCACAACAACCGATGGCCAGCGAGACTCTCTCGCATTCTCTGTCGCCAAGCGATCCCGACAACCCGATGAACTGGCCGCTGTATCGCAAGGTCTACGTCTCGTCGTGCGGCTTCCTCTATGCCGCATCTGTGTGAGCACCTTTGTCCCAAGCCCTCCCTGGTCATACTCAACTGTCTGTCTGCGAGCTGACAATCTTTCCCAGCGCATTCAGCATCACCTGCTACACCGCAGGCCTACAATCCATCATCTCCGAGTGAAGCATCACCACGACCCAAGCCATCCTAGGAATGTCGCTCTACCTGTTCGGAATAGCACTCGCCCCGATCTGAACCCCTCACGTCACAGAACGAACCGGCCGCTCGATACTATACCTCTGCTCGCTCCCGACCTGCGGCATCTTCCTCCTCGGCGCCGGACTCTCGCACGACTTCGCGGGCGTCGCCATCTGCCGTTTCCTCGCAGGAGCCGCCGGCGGGCCCTGTCTCGTGCTGATCGAAAGGACCTTCGCCGACATCTGGAGCGCGGAGACGACAAACACCTACTACGCCTTTCTTGGAACCGCAGCGTACATCGGTGCTGCGTGCGGGCCGATCGCAGGTGGCTACGTCGTTTCTGCTTTCGGCTGGAGGTGGACTGAGCACCTCAGCTGCATTATCATTGCGGCGGTGTTTCTCTCCGGGATCGGCATGTCGGAGACGTACCAGCGCGAGATCCCCCGGCGCCGCGCTCGGCGTGCAGGCACAAAGATCGAACAAGAGCCGCCGCAGAGCGGAGCTAGGATCTCTCAGATGGTCCGTGTGACGGTCCTGGATCCCGTTCGCATGCTGTTCACTGAGCCGATTGTGGGCTTGGTATCGGTCGTGCTGGTGTTCAACTTTGCTGTAGTCTTTCAGTGGTTCGTGACTGTGCCCACGGTGCTAGCCTCTGTGTACGGGTTCGACTTGGTGCACGTCGGCCTGGCTTTTACGACTGCCATCGTTGGTGCGGTCTTAGCCGCTGTCTGCAACATCGCAATCGAGCAGATGTTGACTGGCAGGTTGATGAAACAACACATAAGCACCATAGCTCAGTCTCTAGAAAATCGATTGATACCCGCGATGGTGGGTCAGTTCCTGGTCACGGGCTCGCTCTTTTGGATCGGTAAGCAACGTGCCACCATGAGTAGAACGGTTCAACCGCACTAACACGATCTTCAGGCGGGACCGCCACCCCTCAAACACCATTCCAGATCCCGGTCGTCGGCACCGCAGTCTACATCTGGGGCAACGCCATGATAGTTTTCTCTCTCATCCCCTACCTCTTCGACGCATTCCCGCCGGCCGCGACGTTGTCCGCACTCAAAGCAGCAGCAGTCGGACGCATACTGTTTGCAGGCGCGCTACCACCTCGTGATCCTGCAAGACTTCTCCGGGCTTGGAGGGAATTGGGCCCTGTCTTTGTTTGGCTTCATGTCGATTGCGCTGTGGCCGGTTCCGTTTGTGCTTTTCAGGTATGGCAAGATCTCGAGGGGGAGGAGTAGCTTTGGGGGGAGTTGGCAGTCAGTTTGTTGATCATGTTCGGTTCGGTTTAGTTTGGAGCTATAGCAGAAGCCGATACGCATTGCCTCCGCGCCCGAGATCACATGGGCTGTCATCATTAATCGTAGCATGGCTTGTCAATTCAGACGTCCCCTTGCACCGAGTCAGGAAGCACTCTAGCAGAACGTGTCCGCCAGCTGAACCGGTCGTAGTGTCCCATCTCATCGTCGTCTCCAATGCCACACCCCTCCCACACGACCATCAAGCAATCAACCATCAACCTACCGATCTCTTCGCAAACTGCAACCCAGCCGAGACATTCCCCTTCTGACACTGCCACTCATCGCTTCCGTCATGCACCCACTGATCGCCAAAATCGCCAGCATCTCAACTTCCAACTTCATCTTCATGTCCCTCCTGATATCGTAATACTCGGGTTCTTCAAAGACATTGAACAGCTAAAACGGGTCTTTCTGCGTGTCGAACAGCTCCCACTCTCGATTCTGGCCGCCCGGACCAGTACCGGTAAGATCGAACCCCTCGTTGTACCAGTAGACCAGCTTGTACCGGCCGTCGCGCACGCCATAGTGCGCGTACGCATGATGGACGCCATCATTGTGCATCCAGTAGTGGTGGTAAGCCACCTTCTGCCAGTCCGCCGGCGTCTGTCCCTGCAGCACTTTGCGGAAGCTGAAACCTTACACGTAGCCAGGGATGGGGATCCCGGCGATGTCGAGCAAGGTAGGGGCGAAGTCGACGTTCTGGACGATATCGTTGATCACGATGCCGGGTGTTATCTCGGCCGAGTAGCGGACGAGGAACGGCATCTGGAACGACTCGTCCCTCGTACATGAAGCGCTTGTCGAACCAGCCGTGCTCGCCGAGGAAGAAGCCTTGGTCCCGAGGTGGAGACAACCATTGTGTTTTGCTTGAGCGCAGGGTCGGCGTCGATGTAGTCTCGCAGGCTGCAGGCGGCCGACGTTGTCGTCGACGGATCGCACCGTTCGCTGCAAGTGGCCGGACTGACTAGAACGGTGTTAGGCCGCATCCCCCTTCCATAGACTAACGTCCCCCTTCGCCCTTTCCATAAAGCACCGCTGCCCCCTTCAATAGACTAGACTGCCACCTCACTTCATCTCCCTTCAGCTCCCTCAACCCGAGTAACCAACTCCTCAACTCACACGACAATGCCCCGGTCCCGTTCTTCGCATCCACTTGAGAGAGGGAGTGAGGTAGTAACAAAAGGCCACCTGCAGAACAATCTTGGCCAAGCTTTCGCCGTTATCATTCCGGCAACTGTCTCCTCAAGCCAGCTAACACCCCGTACTCTAAGATCCAACGCCTGCTCACTCTTGCCATACTTCATACGACCGCATTAATGCCCACCGAGCACTATCCGCCTCGCGGGGCTTGACTCGCTTCGCGGGCGATGTGTCGTCCACCCACCATCCCCTGCGTCGCGGAAGAGGTCGCTGTAGTTTTCTGGTTCTGGGATGTTGGTGTTGGAGCCTCTGATTACCGTTGCGTGGGGGTGTGGGATGTGGGTTGGGTCGGTTTTGGGAGGTTAGTTTTGGTCCAGCCGCTGCCGCTGCCGCTGCCTAGGTACCAGGGCTCTTCTTTTGCGCGGACTTTTGGAGTGATGCGTTCGAAGTCTGAGGCGGAGGCCTGGGTGTTGGAATGTCGTGTTGCAAGTGTCGCGGCTGGGGAGGTTGTGGTTGTTGCTGGGTAGGATGTAGCTACTTGCCGCGGCCACGGGGCATAGGACATTGAGGATGGATCATGGTGCCGAGCGAGATGTCTGTCAAGTATGAAGATTGGAAGGTCGTGCAAGCCGTCAACGACTACCTGATCTTTTATTCCAGTCGAGGGACATAAAATCACAGGCTCCTACCTCAATCAAATACCTTCCCCACTGCCTATAGCTTACGCGACGGTGTCGGCACAGCCTCGATGGGGGGCCATGGCAGCAAACACAGCCCAAAACAGCTGCACGTAGAGATGTTCAGGATGTTTGCGTCGGACAGACGCTCCGAGAGATTAACCGCAGGTTTCAGGCTCGCACTCCTGCGTGATGTTGATGATGGTGCCCCACTACTGTCCATGTACGTAGTAGCCCTACTCCTTCAGGAGGAAGGTTCCTGACAGCACCTGCAAAGTACCAACCCACCTGTCCCAGGCACAGTGGGCTGTTGACATGTTGTTCGGTCATCTTTTGCATGCTTTTACATGACCTCCTCGTCTTTCGGCAAGCTTTGTGTGGTCTGTCTTTTTTCGCCTGGACATCTCGGGAATGGGGCGTCACTTCTTGAACCGGGTTCGGTGACCGTTCCTGCAGCAGGGTTCCCGGTGAGCTTTTCTTTGGCCGAGCGGAGGAAGACGCAGAGAGTATCTTATTGCTTGGATCAGAGATGGAGCGACTCGTCGTTGTGAAGTGGTGACTACGCGTGCTACGGTGTTCTTGTGAGAGGACCCGCTCGACCCTCGTACGTACGACCCCCACGTGCATGAAAGATGGACTGATGTTCGGCCACCGAGTTCCTTAAGCCGAGGCGGTGGTGATACAGGTCATGACTTGATGTCTACAGATACATTTCCGAGAAGAGGGTTTACGGGAATGCGTACCCATGCAAAGAACAAATGTTCACACAGTAATGTCTTTTCATGTCCGGCTATGCTTCCAGGGTTCCGAACAATGCGTGATGAAACAACCTGAAAGAAAGCGGGGTCCAAACGCCGAGAGTGTTGCAGTGCATGAGCGAGGTCTGCAACGTATTCCTTAGGATTGTTCGTGAGAAGAAAGATTATTTCCTATCCTGGCCTCGCCTGTGTTTGTAGCGGTCAATTCGAGACCAATGTCTCGATAGGAGGGTGTGAGGATATGCCTTCAATCAAAAGAACAGCTCCATAGTCAAGGCCGACAAGATGACGACCTCGATTGATAGACAAGAGTATGAACACGACTCTGGCCAATGAAGTAGCTCGCAGTGAAGACTCCACGAAGGGTTGAGCACCTGGAGTGGGTATGTGGAGTGGAGTGGAGTGGATCGGCAGTTGTTCCTCGCAGAAAACCCTGGCGCCCGCCAAAGCCCCGCGCTGAGTTCGATTATTATTTGTTTCCACCAAACCCATTCTTCCTTTTAGTTACTTCACCGCCCTCTCTTCTCTTCCTCCTCTCTCTACACATCGCATCACCCTCCTCCTCCTCCTCCTCCTCCTCCTCCTCACCACCACCATCAACAACAACACCCCCCACACACACCACAATCATGTCTTCCCAGCCCGCAAAGCAGTACAAGGTCGCCGACATCAACCTCGCGGCCTTTGGTCGTCGCGAGATTGAGTTGGCCGAACAGGAGATGCCTGGTCTCATGGCCACCCGTGAGAAGTTCGGTGCTGAGCAGCCTCTTGCCGGTGCCCGCATTGCTGGCTGCCTTCACATGAGTGAGTTTGCTCGAAAGACGTGTTGAAAGACGTGTTGAAAGACGTGTTGAAAGACGTGTCGAAAGACGTGTTGAAACACGCATTTCAAGCCTTGCAAGACCTCCGCTAACCATCCCACCTCACAGCCATCCAGACCGCCGTCCTCATCGAGACCCTCAAGGCCCTCGGTGCCGAGATCACCTGGTCGTCCTGCAACATCTTCTCCACCCAGGACCACGCCGCCGCCGCCATCGCCGCCGCCGGTGTGCCCGTCTTCGCCTGGAAGGGTGAGACCGAGGAGGAGTACAACTGGTGCCTCGAGCAGCAGCTCAAGTCTTTCCCCTCCGGCAAGCCTCTCAACCTGATCCTCGACGACGGTGGTGACCTTACCGCCCTCGTCCACAACAAGTTCCCCGAGATGCTCAAGGGCTGCTACGGTGTCTCCGAGGAGACCACCACCGGCGTGCACCACCTCTACAAGATGCTCAAGAACAAGGGCCTCCTCGTCCCCTCTATCAACGTGAACGACTCCGTCACCAAGAGCAAGTTCGACAACCTCTACGGCTGCCGCGAGTCCCTCGTCGACGGCATCAAGCGTGCCACCGATGTCATGATTGCCGGCAAGATCGCCGTCGTCGCCGGTTTCGGTGATGTCGGCAAGGGCTGCGCCGACGCCCTCCACGCCATGGGTGCCCGCGTCCTCGTCACCGAGATCGACCCCATCAACGCCCTCCAGGCAGCCATGGCCGGCTTCCAGGTCATCACCATGGACGACGCCGCCTCCCAGGGCCAGATCTTCGTCACCACCACCGGCTGCCGTGACATCCTCGTCGGCTCGCACTTCGAGGCCATGCGCGAGGACGCCATTGTCTGCAACATCGGTCACTTCGACATCGAGATCGACGTTGCCTGGCTCCAGGCCAACGCCGTCGAGAAGGTCACCATCAAGCCCCAGGTCGACCGCTTCACCATGAAGTCCGGCCGCCACATCATCCTCCTCGCCGAGGGCCGCCTCGTCAACTTGGGCTGCGCCACCGGCCACAGCTCCTTCGTCATGTCCTGCTCCTTCACCAACCAGGTCCTTGCCCAGATCATGCTCTACAAGGCCGGCGATAAGGCCTTCGCCAAGAAGTACGTCGAGTTCGCCCGCGCCATCGAGGGCGAGGCCGACGCCGACACCGGCCTCGTGAAGAAGATCGAGGAGGGCCAGGTCAAGTCTGACGTCAAGCGCATGGACGTTGGCGTCTACGTCCTGCCCAAGATCCTCGACGAACAAGTCGCCCTTCTCCACCTCGACCACGTCAACGTCAAGCTCACCAAGATGACCCCGGCCCAGGTCGAGTACATGTCCCTCCCTGTCGAGGGTCCCTTCAAGCCCGACATGTACCGCTACTAGATGTATTTGTTGGGAGGATTTCATAACAAAAAGCATCGCATGGCGTCGTCGGAGTTTCAACAACAAGATACCCCTATATTTCTTTTGGGTTTAAGATGAGTTAACGAAACATAGGCCCGCTTTCGACGTCCTGGCTTCAACCCATGGACGTGAGGGAGGGTTAAAAAGATCGAGTTTAGATAGCAGAATCATATCGAACTTGACTGGGCGTTTGTACGCCTACAACAGAATTTTGTTCACTCATTCGTCTTACCTTTTGTCAACGTGTTTGGTGTTAATTATACATGTAGTGTTGGATGTTTACATGTACATGTAAGTAATAAAGCACCACGTCACAAGCCTCTGGAGGCGTTGCTTGGCCGTCCTTATCTCTTTCACACCCAGGGCCCGCAATAACCGACTCCGATACCACTACGGCCAACGCACTGCGGCCAAAACGACGTCCATCGGCCAACTTCAGTCCGAAGGCTTCGCCCTATCAAGCTCGCCAAGCAGCGATCCGGCAACTTGATGAACAACCTGGCAACTCGACCTTCCTGTTCGGGGGTTGAGATACATGGCGATGCTTGTGGTATCTTATATCCAGTGACTAGAGGTATCGGTTCTCGTCTCTATGTCAGTGCTAGAAATGGTCGGTGGCGGCGGCTCTGCGAAACAATCTAAAGCAAGTACGCTGATTCATACAGCAGAGACCGGCATCCGATACGATGCACTGCATTGAGTGGAGAAGAAAGGTACCAGTAGTATCTCTCTTCCTCTGTACGGCAGATGCTATAGCGGCAAAGCGGCGGTACATAGTACATGTATGTATCTATTGATCTCGCGTGAGTGGGGTTAGATGATAGTACGGGCACTGACTATGTACATATAGCTACTCGAGCGTGACGCTGCTGATAAGTTCTTTGGGTTCCCGTTCCATCGCTTGTTCGTTACGCGCAATCGCTCAGCGTCCTACGCCCTCACAATAACCTCCACCATGTCCCCCTCCAACGATCTCGTCTACCGAGCCAACTCCTCAACCGAAAGGGACATCGACGAGAAACCCACCTTCAACGATGCCGACAAAGCCCTCGCCTTCCTCCGCACCGAAGCCGAAGTCGGCGAGACAGACCTCATCGACGAGGAACAATTGATCCGCAAGATTGATTTCATGATCGTCCCCATCATGTTCGGCTGCTATTGCCTGCAGTACTTGGACAAGAGCCTGCTTAACTATGCTTCGGTCATGGGCCTGCTGGAAGACGCGGATCTGACGACGGAGCAGTACGGCACGCTGTCGTTGATCTTTTATGTGGCATTTTTGGCGTTTGAGATGCCGCATGCTTATATGATGGTGAGTTTCTTATGATGGAGGAGATGTGGAGAGGGGTGTGGAGGGGATTTTTTGTGGGTGTGTTTGCTGATGATGTGTGTTCTGATAGCAACGCTTCCCGACGGCAAAGTATCTCGGGACGATGGTCTGTTGTTGGGGCACTGTCGTGGCTTGTACTTCTGCCTGTAACTCGTATGGGTCGTTGGTGGCGACGAGGTTCTTGCTGGGCATGTTCGAGTCTTGCATTAGTCCGTCGTTGATCTTGATCACGTCCATGTGGTAAGCTCAGCCCCACACGAACCTCCCAACCGCAAAGAACAACAAACTCACACACCCTCCCACCAGGTACAAACGCGACGAACAGCCCAAGCGCGTCGGCTTCTGGTACATGGGCGTCGGCATCGCCACCATCATCGGCTCCCTCATGTCCTTCGGCTTCCAGCACTACGCCGGCACCCTCTTCAGCGCCTGGCAGATCATGTTCCTCGTCATCGGCCTCATCACGATCTCAATGGGCGTCGTCGTCATCTGCTTCTTGCCAGACAACCCCATGTCCGCCCGCCGGCTGTCGCACGCAGAAAAGGTCGCAGCCGTCGAGCGCCTCCGAGAGAATCAGACGGGAGTCGAGAACAAGCACTTCAAATCCTACCAAGTCATGCAATGCCTCACGGACCCGCAGACCTGGCTCCTCTCGCTCATCACAGTCGCGGCGTCAATCCCCAACGGCGCCGTAGGCAGTTTCCAGTCCATCCTGATCAAAGGCTTCGGCTTCACGAGCTACGAGACCGCTCTCCTGCAAATCCCCGGCGGCTGCATCGCGGTAGCAAGCGTTTTGCTCGCCACCTGGAGCGCGGCCAAATATAATGCCCGGGCGCTGAATGTCATGCTGTGGTCTCTGATCGGCGGGATTTTGGGCGGGAGTCTGCTGGCTTTCACTCCTGAGGATAACCGCGCGGCGAAGATGGCGGGGAATTATCTGACGCATGTTGTCGGGGCTTTCTTGCCTTGCTGTTATAGTTTTGCGGCGGCGAATCAGGGGGGGCATACGAAGAAGGTTACTATGAATGCGATTCTGTTGATGAGTTTCTGTTTGGTAAGTACAGTTATGGCCTCGCGTGCATATCAGCAGCGAAGATTGAAGAGTGGAGAATGAACGCTGACTCTCGACGACAGGGAAACATCCTCGGCCCCCTGACCTTCCGCGACGAAGACGCCCCTGTCTACCTTCCGGCGAAGCTCTCGATCGTTGTGGTGGATTCTGTCGCTATCGCTGCTGCGGTCGCCCTTTTGGTGTATTACCGCTGGCAGAATAAGAAGAGGGATGCTGTTGTTGTCGAGCATACGAGGGATGTCGAGTTTGCGGATCTTACTGATCGCGAGAATATGGAGTTTAGGTATAAGTATTGATGTGGAATAGAGTGGATCCAGGAAGGATCTCTGGGGGATGGATAGATGGGGATAGATCTGGGTGATGTTTGTACCTTGTGATCTATTTTGAAGATCTGTCGTCTGACCACCGAGAAAGAGGATGTTGTAGGAAGGAGGGCTTCGGCCGACTTTGTTGTGGGAGTTCAATCTTTTGTGTGCGTATTATTGAGTACGGGCTGCGTATTGGTCAGTACGATAAGCGAGCTACATTGAACTCCCACGTACTTGATTCTACGCATGTTGAGATTGGAAGTCGAGAATTCAACGCTCCTGTCAGTTGTACAAGACATCGGAAACCCAAAACGAGCATGTCGGAGGAAAATAGTAGCTTGCTGGGTGCAAGGCGACCGAGCGACGATGGACTCACTTCGGCAAGGTGCGTAGGCGAGGGCATGTGGACATGACTGTGTCCTCTTCCGGTATCGTGGCATGACTGTTCGAAGGCTAGACAGGCATCGATCTTTCGCGATTACACATTTCCAGCGCTCACGTATGCCACCAGACTGGATGCCGGACACGCCAAATCATATGGGACTGTGCAAGACGGATCCTCTGTCGAAGGTCTGAACCATCATGATGCCAGCCCCAACGGTACCGGCAAACGCTTCCCTACACACGAGACACATACTCCCGACCTGGAAGCGACCGAACAACACGACGGCAACCCGAAATTCCACCAGCTAGGATGGAAGCGCCTAACAATCCTCGCAATGGTCGAAGCGATCGCCCTCGGAAGCCTAGGTCTGCCCCGAGCATTCGCAACCTTAGGCATGATCGCCGGCGTCCTCCTCAGCATCGGCATCGGCCTCGTGGCAATGTACGCCGCCTGCAACATCGGCCAAATCAAGCTCAAATACCCGCAAGTATCCCACTACGCAGATGTAGGATCACTGCTGTTCGGGAACGGAATCGGCTCGAGCATCTTCGTCGCCGCTTTCGTCTCGCTGCTGATCTTCGTCGTCGGATCCCACTGCTTGACCGGCGCGATCGCTTTCAAAGATATCGTGCAGACCAACATCTGCTCGACGGCGTTCAGTGCGCTCTCTGCGGCGATCCTGCTGCTGCTCGCCATCCCGCCTTCGTTCGCGGATATTGCTATTCTCGGGTACATCGACTTTGCCTCCATCATCCTCGCAATAGGCATCACGATGATCGCAACCGGAGTCCAGGACCGCGGGCGCCTCGGAGATCCGGAGCCGTACGTGGCGTGGTCGGCCTGGCCTAAGCAAGGCATCACCTTTGAAGAAGCGATCGTGTCCGCGAACAGCATCGTCTTCGCCTACTCTTTCGGCGGCTGCCTACCCTCTTTCATGGACGACATGCACACCCCCTCAGACTACGTCAAGACCCTCTGGTGGCTCGGCGGCTCGCAGATTTTCATCTACACGCTGACAGGCTCGCTCATCTACCTCTTTGTCGGCCAGACCGTGCAATCGCCCGCCTTGCTCTCCGCCGGCCCGCTGATATCACGTGTTGTCTTCGGCATCGCGCTGCCGGTCATTTTCATCTCGGGCTCGATCAACACCACCGTCGTCTGCAGGTACATCCACGGCAAAGTTTTTGCGAACTCCACCGCGCGCCACGTCAACACTCCCAAAGGCTGGGCAACCTGGCTCGGGCTCGTCTTCACTGTTACTGTGTTGGCGTGGATCATCGCCGAAGCGATCCCGGTATTCTCTGACATCCTATCCATCAGCTCCTCGCTGTTCGTTTCGGGTCTGTCGTACTACATCCCGCCTGTGCTGTGGTTTGTGCTGTTGAAGCAAGGGAAGTGGTACGATAGGAAGAACTTGAAGGCCGCGGTTTGCAATGGCGTGGTGTTTGTGATTGGGATTGTTATCTTGGGGTGTGGCACTTATGCTAGTGTTGCTGAATTGGTGAGTTCGCTTTGTGCCTGCTGGGTATCATTATTATTTGGCGTGGAAGCTGACGGTTGTTGTGACTACAGATTCGAGAGGCGAGGTCTGGATTGATTGGGAAGCCTTTCAGCTGTTGAGGTGTACCTTGGGGGCACACTGTCTCGCCGGCTCACACAGGTCGACCGACGGCACTAAGTTTTGCTTCCAACCCGTTCTTGTGTTGAGCGACGAGGTTCTCGATCCAAAGCTCAGCTTGACGAGCTCTTCGTTGGGTGTCGAAGCATCCCTTTCAGGAGGTCTCAACATAGAGCCACAGCCCAAAAAGTTGTCTACCGAGGCGAGGTTGGAAGGTCGTAGTGTCAGTATTGCCACCAAACAAACAAGCCAGCCGGCGTGTTACATTCCCATCCATGTTGCCCGTCCTCTCTTTCTCTCCTAGCCGCGTTCTACGCCCGTGACACGCCAGCTCTCAAGCATAAGAATGAGCATCACCCAAAGTCCAGACGCAATCACCAAAGCTTCGAATCGATTCCTACTCTCTCGTCATCGCGCGCCGCCCTCCTCCTCCATCTCAAAATACATCCCCCAATGTCCCTTACACCCCGGATTGAATCCCGCCCCACAAATCGTACAAACACTCCCACAGCTCAGATACTCGTCAATCCGCAATACGTGCTTACACTTCCCACACAAAACTGCTCGTTCGTTGCGCTGGGATAGTGGCCAGACGCTCGAAGTGTGGGTTTCCAGAGCGTCGTGACAACTAATGCAAGCGTAGAACTTCCCGCAGCAGGCGTGGCGGATGGCGATGATATCCAGGGGCGAGTTCCAGTGGGCGCATTGGGTGAGGGGCGTGAGGGAGAGGCCGTGGACTTTGGTGTCTTGTTCTCCGCTTGTTTCTGTTGTCGTTGGTGTTCGTGTTGGTGGTATTGATGCCGTCGAAGCTGAATTCGGGTCATTCGTTGCCGCAGCCCCTCGGTCCATCCTCCTCAACAGCTTGTGGAATGCCACCTAACAATGCGTTCACCCTTGCAATTCTGCTATCGAGTCTTAGGCTGTTTCGATGTTTACGCAATGGAAGAGGAAGCGTCCCTTGGTCGCGGTCATGAGTCCTCAGGCGGACAACAATCCCTGCTAGTCTGCCTTTGAAATGCTCGGGGACGTCTCGGACAACTCGCTCTCGTTCCCGTTCTCGCATGCCTACCAACTCAAAACCTGAAGCCTTGGAAATCGGATTGGAAATAACTTACACCGGCCCTTCCAAGGTTCTGCTTTGCACCGACCTACACAATGTACGCGGCCAAGATCAGTCGCCTTACATATCGAAGAGCGCTCGTCTCGTCATGCATTTCTTCACCAAAAATAAGACCATCCGCCCTCTGCCATGCTTGAGATCGCAAAATTGCTCCCGCTCGCTTCGTTAGCCATCGCGGCTGCATCTTGCAATGCCTCCGAAACTCACCAAGCCAAATTCATAACCGGATCCAGTGGTGTCCAAACACTGAACGCGAGCGCGACAAGATCGGTCATCATCCTCGACTACGGCCATGAAGTGGAAGGAATCCCATCTTTCGAAGTTTTGAGCCAACAAGGAGACACCTCTCTATTCGAGATCTCATATGCTGAATCGCTGGCGTCTTTCAGTCAATACATGGTATGTTCTGCTGCGAAGATTGGCGAAACACGAAACATACATGTGTACTGATCTTCCGTTACAGTCGGATGGGCCTCTGCCATTAGCTGCAGCTATGGATACTTACCGCGTCAACCGTTACAATATCTCCGCTCCCGGCACTATCACAAATCGCCTTATCCAAGGTGGCTTCCGTTACCAAAAGCTCAACTTGACCTCGCAGGGTTCGTTGAGCCTGAGAAACGTCGGAGTCCAGCCCACTGTCGACGGCACTCCCGTCGACGATTTGCCCGGTGCCTTCAACTCGTCAGATGACATGCTCAATCGCATTTGGCATGCAGGAGCCCGCACGCTGAAGCTCACCGAGATTCCGAAGAACAGTGCCGGACTTCTACGTCGTCACCCCTGAGGGAACAATCGCTGAGAGTCAAGCACCTCAGGTCTTGGGTTCCGCCGTAGCAGCTCAACTCCTGGCCTACGAGGTGGCGTTCGATGTCAAACCACTTGTCGGTGGGTTTGCATTCCTTGTCTTGTCGGACACACTCAACGTCGGCATCTACATCTCAAGCGATTTGGCCGCCAGGATGATTACTGCATACCACGGAACGACGACATTTGACCCAGTGATCGAGACCATCGCTCTTCCAGCGAATATGACTCTGACGCCGGAGCCCTGGTACTCGGTCCACGCTCACGTTGACATCTCCGGTATCTCCATTACGATCAATGACGCCAAAGTCATGGGCTCTTCTCAACAGCTCAGTTTCTACGGCTCGTTCGGATTCGGCGCTTCCTTCGGACACAAAGCGATCTTCCGCAACTTGCACATTGCCACTCTCGAAGTTCTGACCGTATACACTCACAATTTGACAAACTCGACCTTCCTTCCGTACTTCTTCAGCGGTGCTAATCCTCTCGACAACGTCGTCGACGGCTCGCGACGTGATCGCATCGCATACACTGGAGATCTGGACATCGCCGGCGGAGCCGCTTTGGCAAGCACACACGGCCTGAACTACATCCTTGGCTCGCTGGATCTACTCGGCTCTTACCAGACGACTACCGGATTCTTCATGCCCACCGCCAAAATCCAGCAAAAACCGCTTGAAACCCCACTAGAAGTGAACATCACTGGCCTGATAGGCTACTCTTTCAACTTCCTGAATGGAGTAGCTTCCACTTACATGCATACCGGTGACTTGGACTTCGCCGAGAAATGGGCTCCGCAAGTTCAGTCAATGCTCGACTGGGCACACAGTCAGATTCTGGACAACGGACTTTTCAACCTCTCTCAGATTTCTTTCGGCGGAGACTGGAACTACTAAGACCCGCCTCAGGCCGGCGTCGTCACCAAGTTCAACGTTCTGTACGCTTATGCGCTGCAGGAGTGTCGTCAGCTACTTGCTGATGCTGGAGTGAACACCACTGTATACCAACAATGACTCGACAATCTGCGGACAGCCATCGACACCCACTTGTGGAACGACACTCTCGGCGCCTACTACCTCTCAGAAAGCATCACAGACGGCTTCGCCCAAGACTCCAACGCCATAGCGATCCTAGCCGGCGTCAACCTCGACCCCACCCACTCCACAGAACGCATCCTGTCATCCCTAGAAAAGCTGACAATGCCCCACGGACCCCTCGCTTTCTCCCCCAAAGTCCTCGCCGCAGGCTTCCAGAGCTACATCAGCCTATACGCATCTTCCTACAACCTACGAGCAGCGCTGGATTCCAACGCCAGCGAACATGCGCTGAAACTCCTGTCCAGTCTGTGGGAGCCGATGGCGAACGCGGTAAACGCCAACTACACCGGCACGTTCTGGAAGACTCTCAATCAATACGGGAAGCCTGGTTTGGGCTTGATGACTAGTCTGTGCATGGATGGGCGGCTGGGCCAACGGCGGAGTTGTCCAGGTATGTCTTAGGAGCCGCGCCTTTGATTCCGGGATGGAGGGAATTCGAGGTTGCGCCGCAGACTTTGGGCCTCCGATCAGCTCAGGGAAAGGTGCCGACTTTTCATGGGGCTGTTGAGACTGAGTGGTGGTTTGATGGGGAGGGGTTGGTGACTTTATCGGTTGAAGCACCTGCGCATTTGGATGGAATGGTTCAATCGCCGCAGCCTCTTTTGACTGCGTCGAATGAGACGATATTCGTCGTTGATGGCGAAGAGCACGAGGGTCCGTTCGAGTTGAAGGATGGTCGTGTTCTTGTTCAGCAACAGTTAAAGCGAGGCTGAGGGGCTGAGGGGTTGTGCTCGTAGTCTTGAGTCGTCTTAGTAGCTTAGTCTCCTTGTAAATATCGAAACTATGGGTTAACAGGGTTAGGGTCACAGCTGTATCGAGAGCCAGCCAAACGGGACGACCCATTAGCGCCTACGGGTGGTGCTAGTGTCTGGTCGGCGGTGCTAGCGTGGTGGGCGGTGCCAGTGGAAAGTCAAATCGACGTGTGTTAGCGACACGGCTTGTCGACCTGATGTATATGTATTCATCACATACCTCATCCGTTGCTCTCTCTCCTCTCCTATCGCATCTCTTTCATTACATCACGTTTGGTGTGCCTGCATCAATCGTCTGCCGAATTGTTCACCCGCCAAACGGCCTCGACATCGCCAATCCCCAACTGTTAGCCCCACTTAAAAGATGGGGTCAAAACGGCCGAGAACTCCCGATCTTACAGCAACATCACCGCTACTCCTCTTACCTTTTCTCTTCGAATCCATCCACCCTGGAAGACGTGCTGAGCTTGTACTTTGGTCTAACGCGCTGCCCTCTGTTCCTGATGAAGAAGAGGCAACAGACTCAGTAGGTGCCACTCCCGCCAGCGGCACCACGCCGGAACCCCAGTCGGGACAACCACCAGCGAAGAAACAACGCATCAAATGTACGGGATGCAAGAAAGGGCCCTTCAGCGCCAACAAATCCCTCTATCGCCACCAGAGAGGATGCAAGGAATTTTGCGCCCAGTCTAACACTTTGCCGGAGTCCCATCAATGTGACGAGTGCGGAGAGATCTGTAGCCGACTGGATATCCTGCAACGCCATGTCCAGAGGACTCACAGGGCACAAGAACCTGGAAATGCGACGCCGCAACTCTCGCTCGACACTGCACCAGGGCCGCAAGGAAGCGAGCCTCAGCCACAAATCGTGGATACCACGACTCCCGGTCTTTGGAACGACTCTTCTTTTATGATGTTCACTGGACAGGATCCTACCACATGCTACACGGGCGCGGTCTCGTACTCGGACACAAATGACATCGCCGCTTCTATGCTGGCAACGTATGAACACCATACGCAGATATACCAACATGCCCTCACGACCCCAACGACGGAACCGGATCTGCAAAGCTTCGGGTATGTTGTGGTCTCTTCGGAAGATGATTGGACTTCAGATCAGAGTAGCATCAGCTATCAAGAGGCATTCACCAGCGCTTCAAGCAATGAGTTGACACCAGCAACATCTAAGTCGAGTCCCGCCAGCTCCGCTCACGGAGTCACCACCAAGCCCCACGGCGACATGGACGACGATGCTGAGCTTGCTGCAGATGCCGCATTGGCCGCAGCGGTGGAACGGAAACTCAATCTACTCGATGTTCCTTATACCAGTGCCAAGCCTGTTTGGGAAGGTAGGAACCTACGACCTCGAAGGATCCACAACCCGACTCCATGCCCGCTCTGTGGAGACGAACTTGGCGGTAGCCCGGATGACATCGGAGATGTCAAGGTGCACCTAGAGAGACACAAGAAGATGATGGAAGCCATCACTTTCCACAAAGCAGTGCGTGACCCCGAGGTTACCTGTACAGATTGCTGCATTCAATTCTTGGACATTCGCGATCTGAGGCGACACCGGCAATCAGTGAGCACTGGCCAAGGGTGCGGTTTCCATTTCGACCACTACGAAATAAATTGCACCGGCCATCATCCTCGAGAACTGAGAGCTCGTAAACATCCGGATCACCACCGCTTCGAAATTGCCTTGCGCCAGTGGGAAGGTATCAAGCGACGCGCCTTCGAAGAGTACGTCAAAGCCTATGTGAAAGGGACGGTACCAACCAACGCCCCTTCATGTGAATTGGGACCACCTGCCTGCCGCAGATCCACTGGATCAATATACTCAGTGACGAGCCTCAAGACCATCCGATCCACATTCTCTTACAAGACCACTCCCGTTCGCTTCCGTTACGGCAGTGGGGTAACGCCCAGAAGCAATTCAGTCACACGAAAATCCCAAAGAATACCCGCAGGTGCAGCGGGTGCTGTACACGACCTTGCTGAAGCATGTGCGGACGAAGACTTCAAAACCCTCACAAGGCTATTCTTCGATCGGCCTCTGTTAATCCTTCGTATCATCTCAGAAGATCACTTGGAGGCCAAAATGGACGCTTCTTGGTTCTACCTCAACAATTTGAAGATCGAACGCGTCAGGTGCCTCCAGTTTCTGGTCGAGCAAGGTCTCAGTGCATCAGTTTCAAGCGTCGAGAGGTTAGTCATGGCACTCACCGGGCCAGCTGCCAAGGCGCTGCTGTTCGGGGATGATGCCCCCTTGACATTTCAGTCACGACTAACTCAATACGTTTTCCTCTACGCGATTGCGCAAGGACTGGTTGTGCTCGTCTCGAAGCTACTGGAGCATGGCATCTTGGATACAGTATCCGACATGCCGGACGAGGATTTCATTCGAGGCATTCACGAGTACAACTTGTACCTCGAGTCGCTCGGCACAGCTTCGCCAAAAGAAAGCATCGCTGACACAGGCATGGATCTCGGACCGCGCGCGCTCCTCCTGGCCTTGGATCAGCGCCAGTGGCGAGCCGCGAGTCTTCTCCTTGAGCACGGGGTTGCGTCTCAATGGGGAATCCGCCATCTGGCGACGCACCATTCGGCTATTCGAAGGTTGCGATGCCAAGTCCGAACTGTCCACCAGAACTATCTTAAGCCTCTGCCGGGCCACCTTAGTCTGCTGGAACGTAAACTGCTGGCTCCTGCCATTATGCTGGTTTGCAATGGTCACCCGAAAATGCCAGATTTTTCGTGATTTCGAACAATTTGCATTTGGTATCGCAGGGAAGAGATTACTACTCGATCGATAGATCGCACCCCCATCCACCTCATCTTCAACGCTGTCCCATCTTGATCGCTGCTAGCGCTGCGCAATCCAGCTCACCGGCTAGCGCTCAGATCTTCTCGCTCTGATCTGTTGCGGACAGCGGCGCATTCGGAGAGCCGTCACCCGCCGCGACAACTTCTGTCTCATGGTTCACACCGTCGCGTGTCTCGGCATGCAATCCGCTGGTCGCGCTATCCAATGTCAGCGACGCGACCCGCCTAAGTTACATTCAGAGCTTACGGCGGGTTCTCTGTCATTTCGATGACAAGTGCTGCTTCGTGCGACACGCTGCTCTCAGGTCGAGCGGTCTCAACATCGTCCGGGCGCTTCGTGCGCCTGAGCTGCTTGTAGGCGAGGACGACTCCGAAACTCGTGAGGGCCAGACCAAGGATGCCGACGACCAAGGCGGTGATCCAGTTCTTGCTCTCGATCGAAGGCATGGTGATGGTGTTGGAGTTGCAGGTCCAATGTCTTTAGGTGGGCGAGAAAGCTGGCGAGGCTGGAAGCCTGAGCTATGAGCTTGTGGTGTGAGCTTGTGGTGTGGGCTGGTTGTTTGGAGATGGTGGGAATGGTGATGATTCTGCTTCAGCGGTAACGATAGAGGTCATATATATCTCAATCATGGCGACGGCACCGCCGCACCGTCCTTCTGACGTTCCTGCTGTGCGGGCTAGATTGGCGGTGCTAGTCGATGCGTCTCAGTTGCCTACATTTGGCGGTGCCGTCAGTACGTATGCAAAAAATGAGATGTGGCACCGCCGAAGTAGCAAGGCACCGCCAGCTAGTTCGTCCAAAATCATACCTACTTTCGGATTTCCAAGAGCCGCCAGGGCGCTTGTGAGGCTTGTAGACCTGCAATGGCACCGCCGGCCCACTTAAGTATCGCAGTACTAACTTTCTTTCACACGTGGCCGTCAGGAACCGTGGCGGTGCTGGCGGTGCCATCTTGGCATTTCGGATCAGTCTCGAGAACGCGTTTGTACCTATCGTGCAGTAGAAAGCGTCGATACTCCAAGGGCCAGAGTGAGAAGACTCGATGAAAGCACGGTCGAGAGGGAATACTCCAACCTTCCATCTCGTTGCCCCGGGAAAACTCGCAAGTCATTCGCTGGCTTGAGGAGACCAGGATGCGGTACTCACGGAGGTCCCCAGTCAAGAAGGTGAAGGTGGCAATCGGCATACGAAATTACGAATCCTGGAAATCTCGCCTGTCGTATGCTTTTTTCTTCTTCTGTTGTCTTTCTTCTTTGCTTAACCTAACATCTAAAGGATACCCGACATCCATTCTCACCGAATTCACCGCACCTCTCTCACAAGCGCCGCCCCCGACCAGAGCGACCCAGGATTCAGCCGCTCTGGATACAACTCCATCATGCGTCCATAAACCTCCTGAGCCGTGTCGGCCCCGTCCACGACCCGATTGAAATCCTCGAAATAGGACTTGGTCTCGGCAATGGCGTCCGGGCCAAAAGAGCTCTTCGGATCGCTGTGGCCGCCAACCACCACCTTCGCATCCAAAAGCGCGAGCTTGTCCAAAGCCGCAATCCACGCAAGTCGCGACTCGGCGGTACCCGACTCTCCCATGAACGGATGCGTATTTCCGTAGACAGAGTCGCCCGCAACAAGCAGCCGGATCGAAGGGACCCACAACGCCGTCGTCTCGTCGCAGTCAGTGTGGCCCAACCTCACCACTTCCAACTTCTCCCCTTCCAGCTCAAACTCATCCTGAGGCAGAGGAGTGGCGGAAGCGAAAGTAGTCGGAATCTGGCCCGGGAACAATTTCCCCCAGAAGGACTGCAGCTTCTCCGGGCTATGCTCCTTCTCCATTCGAGAAGCCACCTCGGGCGTTGCGAGGACTTGTGCGTCGGGGAAGCGGGCCAGGAGGGTCGAGGCGCCGAAGTGGTGGTCGCCGTGGGAGTGGGTGATGTAAATGGCGACCAGGTTCTTTCCCGTGGAAGCGACCCATTCTGTCAGGTCGTCCGCGGCCTCGATCGTCAGTTGGGCGTCGACTAGGACTGCGTCTTTCTCGCCGTAGATCAGAGTCGAGCTGGTGGAGACATGTCTGAGGTGGTCGGAGCCCGTGGGACCGGTGCGGGTTGCGCTGGGGCGTGAGCTGAAGAAGATTTTGTGGTGGAGGCCCATTGTGAGTTTGGTGCGAGACTATCGGTGAGTCGGGTCGAGGATGAAGGAATTGACTTGTCTGCATCCGAGGGCTTTAAGTATGCGACGACCGCCTGAGACATACATGTACGTGTTTTTCGGTCGTCTGGTAGTTGCCTCGGACACTCATAGTCAGCAGCAGCCTTTCGTAATTGTGAGCCTGATGACTGATGGTTTAAACCCTGCAGTCCTCGGCTCGCTCACGAAGATGCGAGTGATCAAGGCGATCTACAATGCACGACATCGGTGGTGCCTAAAGTTCCCAGTTCAGGAATCGTTCTGATTAGTGATCGGTTGGTCCTCCGAGCCAACCTGGTATGACGCATCGAATGATCAGATCTTGCCGGTTTGAATTCGGATCACTAACCGTCGGCAAAATTGATGAAGTCGACGTCCGAACGCTTCCCGAGTGTGCATCCTCCATAAATCTGGCTGTCATCATTGGCATTTACAGGAACGATGTCAAGACGTTGTAGAAGTTACAGAATCGATCGAGTCCTTAAGCTACCTATTCGCTAATTACATATCAGAGCTAGAAATATCCGGGTCCAATAGCATTTGCAAAGCAACGACAGTATCTGCTCCACCTCTACAACAATCCCAATCCCAAGCCCAAGCCCAACACTCAACCACTCGAGCAAACGTCACCCTCGCCCGCCCGCACAACATTCTCCGTCTTAAACACCACAGCATTCTTCTCAAGGAACGGCAAAAGCAACGCCGTATCCCAGTACAACCACACCTCCATAAAACACAATCCCTCCGGCGTCTCCTGCCCCCCAGCAGCATCACTCTTGCCAACAACCGCAATAAAAGTCACCGGAATACTAACAGTCGGTTCACCCCCAACATCATCCCCCACCACCCAAAGATTCCTCATCCCCTGCATATAAAACCGACTCGTCCCTTCGTCTGCATCGTCAAGCTCGATCTCGACAAAGTGGATCCAGTCATGTTGGATTTTGGAAAAGACGCCGAAGAGCTTCTTCATCCACGCCCACATTTCGTCGCCGCCGTGGTAGACGGCGCCGTTTTGGTTGTGGAAGATGACGGTCGGCGAGTAGAATTTGAGGCCGGAGCCGGCGTTGTAGCCTTTGGAGTCGACAGTGGAGACGTATTGGTGGAAGAAGCGCTGGGTGGGCGTTTGGGGGCCGTTTGCGGCCCATTGAGCGCCGGTCAGGTGGGAGGTGAGTTGGGGCATGGCGGGTTGGTCGAAGTGGTTCGCTTTGAGTGTGTGGTGGAGTGGAAAGTTCTGCGGTGGGTTTGGTTCGGCGGATACTGTGTGGAATTGTCGGTTGGTTGAGAGGGAACAAACTGTGTCAAGTTGATGCCGGACGAGCTGCGCGTTTATATCAATCGAGGTGAGGGATGGTAGATTGGTAATTGTCTGGCGGTGCCCATGCCACCACTGATCGATCAGACCGAGTCAAACCGAGGCATCAGGCGTCGGGCTTCGCGTTTGAGCGAGGCATTTTTGGTGATCACGCTGGGTGATGCAAAACATTTAGTGTCCGTCGGTACTCGGTGGTGTTTAAGGCTGCATTGGTCATTGCTTACTTCCATCCTAGGATCGCTGATCATCGCAAAAGTGGGGTCCAACAGTATTACATACCGTCCGAGAGATGAGTAATCCGCACGATTTCGATACATCCGATGAGTTAGTAAGCCAACGATGCTTTTGCCTGCCGAGGTGAGTTTACGATTACCTTCGATCAGAACTGTGCATCATGTGGGTCCCTGCTGGTTTTATTTCGACGTCCTTCATATCTTGAAAGCATAAATGTGTCCAAAAGCGCCTTCAACACCCCAAGTCGAGCAGAACAACTCATCTCAAGCCATCGCACGATGTCCACCATGAAGGCAATCGGAGTTTCCAGCTACGGCTCAGTCGAGAACTTCGAATCTCGCGATGTTCCACGGCCTGGAGCCCCAACCGGGCGTGACGTTCTCGTTCAGTAAGACATCCAATTCTCCTCAACGCGTCCAATGCTGACAAATCCCGGCAGAGTCAAAGCATGCTCCGTCAATCCAATCGACTGCAAGATCCGAGGTGGAGTCTACGACGATGCTCCAGGTATGAGTCCCCGATGGCTTGGTGGCCAGCCGCTGACCAGAGCAAGACTACTACGAGCACGCTCCCAAAGACTTCCACATCATTGGCTACGACGGCGCCGGAACCGTTCTGGAGGTCGGGCCGGACTGCGAATTCTTCAAGCCGGGCGACGATATCTCGTACATCGGGGCCACCACTCGCCAGGGGAGTAATGCGGAGTACCAACTCGTCAGCGAGTTCACCTGTGCTCGCAAACCAAAGTCGTTTGACTTTGTTCAAGCGGCGAGCTATGGTCTGACTTTTGGAACGGCATATCAGTCGCTCAATGATCGGCTTGAGATCAAGCCGGGCGAGAATGTCGGGATACTGATTGTACGTCGCGGGTCTTGCTTCCATCTTGTACGGGTCGATGTGATCTTCGTATCCAATGACTGACTTGCAACCAGATCAACGGTGGCGGAGGAGTTGGCAGCGCCGCGATCCAGTTGGCCCGCAACGTGTTCAACCTGCCCGCGGTAGTTGCGACCGCGTCCCGAGAAGAAACCATCGAATCCTGCAAACGCAACGGCGCAACGCATGTGATCGACCACAGGAAAGATCTCGTCGAGCAAGTCAAGGCCCTCAAGCTAGACGTGCCTATAAAGTACGCTTATCACGCCCCACTGATTGGCCTTTGCAAACGCATCTCACTGACCACCTCCATCAGATACGTATACATCCTCGGCCCAACCGAACAATACCTCTCAGCGGTCGGCACGATCTGCGCGCCCTTCGGCAAAGTCTGCTCGATCGTGCAAGCCGACGTCCGCTTCTACGGGACGGACTTCATGTCCAAGTCGTTGACGTTCTCCTGGGACTGGCTGGGTTCTGGCTTCTACCACCGCGCCAACCTTGGGAATTACCAAACCATGATCACGACTTTGGCGGGTCTGATGGATGAGGGCAAGCTGGTACCGACGCTAGGCAAGCGGTTCAAGCTGACACTTGCTGGGTTGAAGGAAGCTCATCGCCAGATTGAGTCGAAGACGACGGTGGGCAAGATTGCGCTTGGGGTGGATGAGCCGGGGGAGGGCATCCCTTTTGCTTGAAGTGTCTGTCTTGCGAGGTAGTTGCGGTACTGAGATCTACTGTAACAAACTCCCGAGCATCCTGAATCAGTCCCATTGGCCCCCGAGTATCATATCCTGGTGTTGCCATTTGCGAGATACCACCTCTGCGTGTCTTGACACGTCTACGCACCCCTAGGGTCGACCCAAGTTACAGTACGGGTGTTGTGGTCTGCGAAATACGCAACGCCTTGGGGAGTCCGCGACATTTCCCATCCCGCCGGCAGCTCGCCCGTCCGGCCTTCCGGTCTGTCGAAGGTCGTAGTTCTCGACTCGTGGTTGGCGTGGTACGTCTTGCCGTCGGCGTCCACCACTCCTTGCCAAGCTGCAGGCAGACCTGCGTGAGTGTTTGCACCATCTCCGCCGGTCTCTACCTCTGGCCTTCGCCATGTCGTAGTTCTGGTAGCGTGATTGGCGTAGAACATGGTTCCACTGTGGCTCACGAGCTTCTCCCAATGTGAAGGCAATGGTGCCTGCTCTTGCAGGGTTTCGGTCGATATGAGCTCGCTACTGCCGTTGCCCTGGGCGGCATCGATTTCGGGGCGCGTCTGAGACATGTCGGCCATCGCTGTCAAGTATATTCGAATTGACTGGCAGCCCAGGTCTGTCTGTTGGGTAAATCGCCGGAGAAATTGTGCTGAAAAGCATACGGGGGTAGTAACAGCTGAAAGTGAGCGGTAAATCGCGCAGCATAAATCGCGCGGGTTTGCGACGGTCACTGTCGCTGCCTGGTGGTGTGTGTCCTGTAGGTTCGCATTCTTCCGATCTCGCTATCCAATGGCAACCAGATCGCCAAATCCGCGGTCACCGGAACATGAGGTCGTGTGGACGAGCGAGGCGAAGGTATCATTCTCTCTGGTTGAGGAGTAGGTTGTTGGAGGCCCATAATGGCGACAAGTCACCGTGAACCCACTAGTAATGGACCAACCATGCTGCTAATTAAGCAGACCGTACCAAAACGCTTTTCGATCAGATAGTGCCATCAGCTGTGCCTTGCTGTTCAAGATCCAGTAGGTACTGAATATTGGACGGTCTGGTTTGGGAAGGACACATCCATGTCATCAAGTTGTAGGCCAGTGTTGCCTAAGTAGATCACCTAGCGATTTTGCTTAGGCTCGAATTATAGAGCTCCAACACTAACCCTAAACACTCGCTGAGCTCCGGACCAATGAGAGCTCACAAACGCAGCGGAGCATACCAACCCGTGAGCAGGTACTTCCACTCTTCTCCTCCTATCCTACCTTATCCAACTCCACAATGAGAGGGCGACAGAACAGGTTCGACCATAGTATCGCTAGCTCAAACGATATGACAATTCCGCTTCTCCCTTTCTAGAAGAGAAGAGATGGAGTCGGCGAAGTGGCCGTAAGAAGACGAAGATGCAACGGTCAAGAAGACCGTTTCGACACGTCTCAATCCGATACATAGAGAGTCGTGTATCAGCATCCATCACAAACTACATATGTTTTCGGACACACGTGACGTGCGAGGGGGTCCCTGCACGACGAGTGAGCGAGTTTGAGAACAAAATTGTAGGTTGTTTTGAGCAAGTTTGAGTCGGAAATACCACGGACTGAGCTTAACTTGCGTCCAGAGTATATATCAGGTCAATTCGACGCCCTCTGAAGACAGCCCTTCATCTTTGTCTCGTCCGCTACACCATCACGCCAACCGGATTCCTTCTCAAATGTCAACAACCCCTTTCAGATTCCATGAAGAACGCTAAATGCTGCCTTGAAGACCAACGGAGCAGGATCGAAACATCACACCAAAGATGGGAAAATGGTACTACTGGAACGACACGAAATGGGAGGCTCGAACATACTTTGTCTAACGTTAGAAAGCCCCAGAGGCTCGAGGCTCCGACCCGACACATTGCCCTGCAGGTATCTCTCGCTTTCCTTCCATTCAGGCTTCGCAGAGCATGTGCAACATGACTTATCGACTCCCAAAATACCCGAGCACGGCACACTCGAACTTCTGCTTCAAAGCTGCCTGCGGAAGCGTGGCTTCTTCAACATGAAAGGATCCTCCCTCTACATGAACGCCGCGATGAGGGCGCCCAAGCAGAGAACACCAGCGTAAGCGGTGACACGGCCGGCAGAAGACTCTGGCGAGCTGGGGGCGGCGTCGGTGGTAGTTTCTGTGGGAGTGTCAGTAGTTGTCGTGGGGGGTTCCGTGGCGGTGGTTGGTTCTTCAGTCGTGGTGGTCGGCTCTTCCGATGTGGTGGTCGGCTCTTCAGTCGTGTTTGTCGGCTCTCCCGTGGTAGTGGTCGGACTTTCGGTGGTAGTAGGAGGCTCAGTACTGGGCGGGGTTGGAAGTGTTGGTGTTTCGGTGGTGGCATTGCCCGGAGGACTGACGACGGTCGTGAGACTTCCGACTGAAACCACGACGTTGGTAGTAGGACCCGACGGGAGTGTCACAGGGATGTGGGTGGTGCCTTGAGGGATACTGGTCGGGATAGTAATGGTAGTGCCAGGTGTGCCAGGCATCACAACCAGCACGGAAGGTACAGTTATCGTGGGCGCCGAAGGCCGGGGAGCCGATGCCGGCAACGTAACACCGGCAGGAACAACAATCGTCGAGGTCAAAGACGACACGATCGGCGAATGCTGCAAGGTTACAGGAACCACAACTGTCGACGTTGAAGATGTCACAATCGGTGAACGCTGCACAGTGATAGGCAACACCGTCTTCAATGTCGAAGTAGACAAGCGCGGTGCGGGGTGAAGAGTGATGGGAATCACAGTCTTGACTGTCGACGGAGGATGGCTCGACGTTGGGTGTTGCGAAGTCACCGGGACCACAGCAGTAGAAGCAGGGGACGGCGCCACTACAACCACGGCTGTCGAACTCGGCGACGGAGCAATCGAGACCTCAGCGGTCGAAACCGGAGACGGGAGACCCGGCACAGGTTGCAACAGAGTCAAAGTGACAGGCACCACCGTAGTCGAAGTCGTAGACGAGGGTGACGGAGCTGATTGCAGAATAGTGACTGGAACCAGGACAGTCGAAGTCGACGAGGTGAGGATCGGCGCAGGAGGCGGAATAGTCGACACCAGGACAGAGACCATTGTCGAGGACGAGATGATCTCGATGATCGAGCCGGGCAGGCTAGTCGGAGATTGAGAGGGCGTCGGTTCTGCAGCATTCTATGCCATTGCCGTTCCAGAGTTGGCGGTCGAGGGAAGAGCAATCACAATCGGCGGACCAGCCGTAACCACCACGGGATGAACAGAGACAGGAGAAGAAGAGCGGGAAGAGCTGTCAGGACGAGAACCGCCCGAGCCCATATGCGTACCTTGGAGAGTGAAGTTGGCGCAGGTGAGGCGAGTCTTGTTCGAGGAGTGAACGACGACGCTCAGGTTGCCGACAAAGGCCGGGGTGCCCTCCTTGGTGGAGAGGAAGAAGTCGCCATACCTAACGAGTTGTTCATGTCAGCACAATGCTCATCACCAATGAGATGTGGAAAAGCGGGTTTACTCTGCGGAGAAGCTGGGTCCAGTCATGTTTCCATGCTTGCCCGACAAGTCGCCAACCTCGCACTTGAACGGCGAGTTCTTGTCGCAGGCCGGGACCTCGGTGGCGTTGTACGGGTCCAAGTGAGAACCGGTGGTGGTGCAGTTGTTGTCGGAGATGGGGAACTTGTGGATGTGGTACACTGCGAAGAGACACGATTAGTCAACGATTGGAGAGATGTATACAGAAATGGGACAAAGCTCACTGAAAGGACCTCCAGTAGCCGGAAGACCAGTGATGGAGACCTGGACGTTGGTGCCAGTGCCGTTGGCGCTTGTGGCGACAACAACAGCTCCGCGGACAGAAGTGTTATTCTTGTCGGGCAGCTTGGCGATGTACTGGGCGCCGGTCGGGTTGTCTTGAACGACGGGAGCATCGCCTGCGAATGCGAGCGGGAGAGCGAAAAGGCCCAGGGCGAGGCTGAAGGAGCGCATGATGATGATGGCTGTTGGTGATGGTAATGGGGTATAGGTGAGTCTGAGGTCGTGATTTCGTCGTCGCTTACAACAGCCAGCTGTTGGGTGTGAGAGGAGTAGCGAGGTGCTGAACGGGGTAGATGCAGGAATGCAGGAATGCAGGAATGAGATACAGCTGAGATGTGGAGAAGAGAGTGAGGCGATGTGAGGTGGTGGTGATGAAGGTAGAGGGAAGAAAGGTGGAAGTGAGGGAGAGTTGGTGAAATGGCAAACAGAAGGCTGGCTGACCGCGGTTCCTGCTGTTTACAAACACTTATACACGCCATGCAGGAAGGTGCTGTGCCACATGGGCTGCTGCTGATGTTTGAGTTTCATGCAGGCGCCGCCAAGTTGTGAAACGCCCAATCAATTGCAGGAGTAAACGACAAACGGCCGCCAATTGCAAGGCTGACATCCATCTCGCTACTACTCCCGCCAGGGTTCATGTGAATATGCTTACGTTATTGATGGATTGATCCATCGAAGTGGTCTACATCAAACCGACTTCAATTAACACCAAAGTCTGTCGGTCTGTACGTGGTGGTATCAGCAACTCTCGCATGTCGAATTGCTAGCGAGACACCAACAATATTCAGAGACAAGACAAGTTATCTCACCGGAATCGAAATCCCGTAGGCAGTGATGTCAGCAGCCTTAGCATATCAAAAACACGCTGATACCAGTGAGGCACAGCTAGTAATTATTCGTTAAAGTTTGGAAAATACAGTACCTGCAGAGGAATGCGTTTGCCCCTCATCATCCCGCATCCTGTCTCTGAAACGTCCTAAACCCCTTGTGGCGTACCAGCCAAGGACCAGAGGAAAACAACGCCTTTCTGCAGACTCATGTAGCAAACGCTCGCCTTGCCGGTCTCAATCTCGAGCCGCCGGCCCGGTCTGTCTGTCTGTCGCGCCGTGACACAGGCCGCCTGGTTGCTTCAGCCGTTTGCCCGTACAGTACAATAATGTGTTGAAGACACACCCTCAAACTCCCAGTCTCAGCCATCCGTCTTAGCCTTCTTCACCGGCAAAGCAGGCACCTTGAATCCCTGAGAATCCGTCTTCGCCGCCTGCCCGCTCCCTCCGACCTGTGTGAAAGTGCCGCCCTTGAACCAGCGGTCCTCATCCGCCTTCCTCTTCCTAGTCATCTCCTCTCTGATCTTAGGATCGACAAGTTCCAAACCCTGCACAGGCGTGAAAGCAATCGTACTAGCCGTACCCGCGGAACCGCCGCCGATCTGTGTCTTCGTCCCTGAACCGACACCGGCTGTCCGCAGGCCGGCGTTCCTGAGTGTGTGCGCATTGCTGGGCCCTCCGCCGAAGCCGCGTAGGGATGTCGCTGTACCGCTGCTGGCAGGTGTGGCTCCGCCCCAGCCGGGGTTTTTCTTGCTGAGTTTGGCACGGGTTTTGTCGTCGACTTGCATCGCGCGGATGCGGCCATCGTCTTGCGCGCCGATCATGCCCATGCCCTTTGTGCTGTCGCCTGCGCCGTAGCCGACTTCTGCCTCTTCCTTGCCGAAGACCATGCGGTTCTGTGCTTTGCGCAGATCTGTTACTGCGTTTGCTTCCTTGGCCTTTCTGGCGCGACGTCCACCACGCTTTCGCGCTGGCTTCTCATCAGGTGCTGGCAGAGCACGCACACCTGAGTTGGGTGCAGCTTCTGACAGTTTGTTGATGCGCTTCTCGACTTGATCGTAGAAGGCAAGTCCCTGCTCGCCATTCGGTGCTTCGTGTGCTTGATCGATTCTTGCTGCAAGCACCACTTTGGCACTGAGAATCCTCATCGCTTGCTTCTTGAGATCTGATGGCACTGCACGGATGATCTCGTTACTGTAAAGGAAACCTTGGTGGCGCACACCCGTGTTGCTCGCCAGACCAATTGCTGTAGTGTTCTTTTTGCTACCCAGCGGTGCAAGATTACAGGCTGGTGTCTTTGCCAATCCAGTAACACCACCCGCGTAGTTGAGAAGTTGCGCTGCGGTCAACGATCCAATGAGAGTTGTGAGGTTCGGCGCAAAGAGGTTCATCCTTGATCGCACGTAGTCGGTGAGCAGCTTCTTCGCCTTGTCCAGTTTGAGGACCATCTCGCATGCGCGCTTGACTGTAGCAAGTTCGTTCTCCGAAAGAGGCTCTCCGCGGGTATTCGTAGCTTCGACTGTGACGACCATGACGGAAGGACCGTCCAAGACTTGTCTGAGGGTCTGTCCGAGCATGTTGTCCTTGCTTTCTGAGATCTCCCGGATATTCTCCATAGGTCCATTCCCAATGATCGCAACCGCTTTCGCATAGTCCAGTGGGTTCTGAATGAGGGTTTCCAGCTCGGGGAAGCGCACGGAGTAGTGATCGCGGATGAATTTGTGCACGAGTATGATCTCGCTATCGATGCTCGTGGAAAGGGTGTTGGACTGGGTCAACAGCTTGTACTCAGGGTTGTCTTCGATGCTGCCGATGTTCGTAGTTTGCTTCTCTGGAGGCAGGTTCTTGTAGTGTTCGACTTTCTGGAGGCGAGGCCGGAATGTTAGGGCTATATTCATGCGATGTAAATGACGGCGATTCTTCGTCTTGCAAAGGGAGTGGATTTGCTTACCTCCATAACTGGCTCGAGCTGTTTCATGAGACCTGCAACGCTGCGCACATCCGATACACTGGCGAGCTGCATCTTCTCGATTCGCGCCTTCGCCTCCTCTTCGTCTTCTGCGTCGTCCATGGTGACATGCGCCGGCGCGGCAGCATCAAGGTCTGCATCATCATTTCGCTCCTCATCCCCTTCCAGTTCCATGTGTTCTCCATGTGTTGCTCCGCTCAGCTTGTTGATAGGATCTACCAGTCCTTCGTCCGAGTAGCCATGGTCTGCAAAGAGCGCGCCGTTCTCTTGCTCCTCCTCGTCGCTCTCAAAGTCATTGAGAAGGTCCTCGGCGATGGTCGTCATCGTTGGCGATGTGAGGCGCTATGCGCGCTGATTCCGAAATTCAAACAGTCTTAAGGATGAGCTCCAGCAGCTGTAGTAGAGTCAAGTAAAGCGGTTGTAAGATTGTGTGTATGTCGAAGAATGAATCGCGAAGGATGAGGTAAGAGCAAGTTTGAAAGACGCCAGGCGCGAAGCTTGGCGCAACATGTGACAGAAGCAGACTTGACCATCTTTCGAACTTGCTTTCAACGTCACAAAATATACCAATACCTCGCTACCACGCGCAGTGGGAACAACCGCAACAATGGAGTCCGATCGTGGCCCTCCCAGGGTGAAAAACAAGGCCGCCGCGCCGCAACAGATCAGCGCCGAACAACTCCTCCGCGAAGCTGTCGACAGACAAGAACCCGAAGTCGAGAAACCGACCCAGCGCTTCGCCGACCTCGAAGAACTCCACGAATACCAAGGCCGAAAGCGAAAGGACTTCGAAGACTATGTGCGCCGCAACCGCCTCAACACAGGCAACTGGATGCGCTATGCCGTCTGGGAGCTGGAGCAGAAAGAGTTCCGCCGCGCGCGATCGGTCTTTGAGCGCGCACTGGATGTCGACCCCACGAATGTGCAGCTCTGGATGCGGTATGTGGACTCTGAGATGAAGGAGCGGAACATCAACCATGCGAGGAACGTCTTGGATCGCGCGGTTACTATTCAGCCGCGTCTGGATAAGCTGTGGTACAAGTATGTCTACATGGAGGAGATGCTGGGCCAGATCCCGAATGTGCGACAGGTGTTTGAGCGGTGGATGAGTTGGGAGCCCGATGAGGCGGCGTGGTCGGCGTACATCAAGATGGAGAAGCGGTACGCCGAGTTTGATCGTGCCAGGAACATTTTTGAACGCTTTACGATTGTGCACCCCAAGGCGAGGAATTGGATCAAGTGGGCCCGGTTTGAGGAAGAAAATGGCACTTCGGATCTGGTGCGGGATGTGTTTGGCATGGCCATTGAGACGCTCGGAGATGATTTCATGGACGAGAAGCTCTTCATCGCATACGCCAGGTTCGAGTCGAAACTCAAGGAGTATGAGCGCGCAAGGGCAATCTACAAATATGCCTTGGACAGAATGCCGCGAAGCAAGAGTGCCATTCTGCACAAACAGTACACGCAATTCGAGAAGCAATACGGTGATCAAGACGGCGTTGAGGATGTGGTACTCAGCAAGCGCCGTGTCATGTACGAGGAACAAGTCAAGGAGAACCCGAAGAACTACGACGCCTGGTTCGACTACGCAAGACTGGAAGAGACATCAGCAAACCAGGATCGCGTTCGTGAAGTCTACGAGCGTGCCATATCCATGACACCACCCTCACAAGAAAAGAGGCACTGGCGCCGATACATCTACCTCTGGGTCTTCTACGCGCTGTACGAAGAACTCACGAACCGCGACATGGACCGCGCCGGCCAAATCTACCAAGAATGCCTCAACCTCATCCCCCACAAGAAGTTCACATTTGGCAAGATCTGGATCCTCAAAGCCCAATTCGAACTCCGCCAAGCTCACCTCGACAAAGCCCGCAAAACAATGGGCACGGCAATCGGCATGTGTCCCAAAAACAAGCTCTTCCGCGCATACATCGAAATGGAGCTCAAACTCTTCGAGTTCACGCGCTGCCGCACCCTCTACGAGAAGTGGATCGAATGGGACAGCGGCAACTGCACGGCCTGGATCAAATTCGCCGAGCTCGAGCGCGGGCTTGAAGACTACGAGCGCGTGCGCGCCATCTTCGAGCTCGCCATCGTGCAGCCGCAACTCGATATGCCCGAGCTGCTCTGGAAAGCCTACATCGACTTCGAAGAAGAAGAAGCCGAGTACGAGCGCACGCGCGCGCTCTACGAACGCCTGCTGGAAAAGACCGACCACGTCAAAGTCTGGACTTCCTACGCTCATTTCGAGATCAACGTCCCCGAGAACGACGCCGCCGGAGGCGAAGCCGAAGCCGAAGCCGAAAACGCCCCCATATCCGACGCCGCCAAATCCCGCGCCCGAGCGATCTTCACGCGCGCCCACAAACTCTACAAATCGCGGGACCTCACTCACGAGCGCGTGGCGCTGCTCAACGCCTGGAAGAGTTTCGAAGACGCCCACGGCAGCGAGGAAGACAAGGAGGCGATTGCGAAGCAGATGCCGCGCAAGGTCAAGAAGAGGCGGAGGCTGGACGACGACTCGTTCGAGGAGTACATGGACTACGTCTTCCCGGCGGACGACGCGGGCGCGGCCAAGATGTCGAAGCTCATGGCGCAGGCGCAGGCTTGGAAGCGGCAGCAGGAGCAGGGTGCTGCTGGTGCTTCGTGATGATGTTCTACCTTACCTACATGACATATATCAACGGATCAATGTGCGAGAAGGTCGGGATTGTGCTTTTTTTTCCAAGACGATGATACTGTCTTATCGAGCCATTTTTGCCGTGTGTTAGCTGTTCGTGCTCACAGGCCTTGTCATTTGATTCAAGTTTGCCTCGCTACAGGCCTCGTGTTAGCAAAAGACCATCTTGCCCATGGTAAAGCTCATGTGATTCACAGCGCAAGGGAAGAAGAGTCCCAAAACGTGACGGGAGTAGCCTCTCCGCGATAATCCAGGGTGGGATGCTTGTGAGCCCTCAGGTATCACCTCCACGAATCACTGCTACCACTGAAAGAGAGAGGAAGGTGCGCAATATCTGCATGACAGTAACTATACATTCCCTAGCTGGACCACATCTTACAGCCCCTGTTTTTGTAAGGCTCTCTACTGGCTCTCGCCCTTACTCTCACCCTCCTTCTGTTCATCCTCGAGCATTCCTCTCCTGCCCTCCACAGTGAGGTACAAGCTCTTTCCAGCCGACTCGAGAGTGTTGGTAACGCCCGCGCCAACGCCTTGCAGCATAGCCACAAGCTGTGCCCTCAGACCTCCAAGACCACCCTCAATACCACCGACCCACTTGGCGCCCTCCATGTCAAACACCTTGCCCTCAACTCTTGCGCCCAAGAACATCAACTTCTTCAGACCAGTCTGCACCTCAGGCTCGTAGTAGCTGGGAGCGATCCTCCTCTTCGGCGCGGCGATCTCCTTTGAAGGCGCCAGGATCGACAGCGCGGCTTTGACGTGCGCGGGACTGACGCTGGGCAGCGTCAGGATGGCCATGGGGCCGGAGAGTAAAGGCTCGAGGCCGTGCTGCAGCTTGGCGCTCTTTGCTGAGAAGTATGCGTTCTTCGACAGGCCGTGCGTCAGGCTGGGGTCGCGGACCGTAGGCGCGTCCAGGTATTTCGGGTCCCAGAACTCGACGACTTTCAGCGCCGAGGCGAAGATACCGGTCTGCACGATCTGCAATTTCGAGCTCTGGCCGACGAAGGTCTCGTCGCCGTTGCGCGCCAGTTCTTCGTCTGTTTTTCGGAGCGCGTTGGCTAGTTCGCGGCGCATGCCGGTCCACTCCACGGCTTTGATGTTGTTGTGTTGGAAGAGCAGCATGAGGGGCGAGGAGCGCAGGACGGATTGGTATTGGCGGTGGAGTTGCGATTTGCGGAACTCAGGAGGCTTGTAGGAGGGCGGTTGGGTGGGAGGGTGGCGCATGATGGGTTGTGGTGCTTGTGTCATCTGGTCTATTGAGGGCGCGGGCGTGGTTGCGCTGGCGGTCGCGGCGGAAGCGTGTCGACATTGCCTGCAGACATATTGTGGTGCTGGGTTGAGGGAGAGGCGGAGCTGCTTTACGGCCGGTTGGAGGCGTAGTCTGGGCGCCATGTTGGGTGTTGTGGTTGTCCTGAGTATCTAGTATTCCGAGATCCAGCAGTAGTGTTAGTGGACAAATACAAGGAGAGAAGAGCAATCCAATGCTTCCCGATCAGCCAGTCTAGCACCTCGCTCTCGCCTAAGCGTGGAGTGAAGTGAAAGTTGGACGGCAGCAAGTGTGGCACTTCCGTTGTGGCTTGTGCAACGCCGCAGCCCATTCGACTCACACCCCACCCAGCGATCGCCATGATTCAATGCGTTGTCGTTGGATATTCGTCCATTTGTATTTGATCTGTCCACTCCACTCAAACTCGGCACTTTTGCTGGAAAATAATGAGAAGCACGATACACCTACACAACTGGATCATGGGAACTTTCCTCTGCAGCTGAACCGTTACACAAACTAAATCTCGACAAATACTACAGCCATTGGAAGAACACGGTTCACGAAAAGCGAAAGATGGCTGCCAACGCAAAGCACCCGGGTTACGTTTCTGTGACTCCTCTGCTGAAGCAACTTGCTACTTTGACTGGAGCATTGCAGGCAACTCCCAAGGACATTGCTGCAGCCGTCACATTGGTCTTCGAAGACAGGATATCGCCAATCCAGTTCTCGTTGCTACTATGGGCTCTCCACACAACTGGAATGGACCACAATCCAGAGGTTCTCGCCAGTACTGCTAAATACATGCGACATGCCGCTGCACAGGTCGATCGTAATGCTCTACGCTCGGCCATTGCTGCCAAAGCGAAACCTGAGGGTAACTACCGGGGTGGACTGGTGAGTATTCTTGGATTGAATCAGCCGATACAATTGTGCTAAAGTTTAATTCCAGTGTGACATCGTTGGTACTGGCGGCGACGGCCACAACACCTTCAACATCTCCACCACATCTTCCATCGTGGCCAGCTCTCTCCTTATGATGGCGAAGCACGGCAACAATTCTTCAACCTCGCTCTCCGGCTCCGCAGATCTCCTCCAACGGGCCCCCAACCCGCCTGTCATCAGCGCTACCACAGCAGAAAACCTGCCTTCAATCTACGCACAGAGCAACTACGCCTTCCTGTACGCCCGCGAATGGCACCCCGGTATGAAGTACGCCGCGGCCGTCCGCAAAGAAGTCCCCGTCCGGACGATCTTCAACTTGCTCGGCCCTCTAGCAAACCCAGTGCACGACAGCGGTCTCATCGAAGCTCGCATCCTGGGTGTAGCCCGTAAAGACATCGGCGTCAACTTCGCAGAGGCATTGCGCTTGAGCGGCGCGAAGAAAGCTCTCGTGATCTGCGGCGACGAGAACCTCGACGAGCTGTCCTGCGCCGGACCGACTCACTGCTGGTACATCAACGACAAACTCAGCATGTCCACCGACAAAGAGTCGTCCTCTTCCGAGGACAGCGAAGACGACAAACTCGCCAACGTCGAGATTTCAAACTTCATGCTTTCGCCTGCTGACTTCGGCCTGCCTTCCCACTCCCTAGACACAGTTCACGGCGGCAAGGGCCCGAACGAGAACGCTCAGATCTTGATGGAGATTCTACGCAACGAGCGGGCTCCCGACGACCCTGTATTGCAGTTCGTCCTGCTGAACACTGCAGCGCTGATTACGGTCAGTGGCATCTGCGAGGCGGACGAGAGCCACATGGGCGAAGGCGATGATGGGAAGGTCGTGCAGGAGCGTGGACCAGGTGGACTGAGGTGGAAAGAAGGCTTGCGGAGGGCGAAGTGGTGCATCCAGAGTGGAGCGGCATTGGCGCAATGGGAAGCTTTCGTCAAGGTCACCAATGAATTGGAAAAGGGCGCATCGGTGTGAGTGATGGTGGGGTGACCGGTGAGATGATACGAGTCGGAACCAAAGCCTCTGGTGCTGTGCTGTGTGTTGTATGTGCGTTTATGTATAGACATATAGCCACGTGCGAGAATCAATCTGCAGCCACGCGAGTCAATAATAACAGTCCCCTGGTTAGAGTCGCTTAAATCACCCTCGAAATATCATCCTTCCCTGTCGCGTCCATACGCCGTGGATGGCCTCTTCCTCCAATCTGCACACCGGTGAGGAGAGGGAGCACAAACCGGGGGGGACAAAAGCCACGCCGCAGCCTAGTGCTAGCCAAAAGCAACAGCTGAAAAAAAAACCTGAGTCGGTATGTACAAAGAGATTGATCTGCAAGCCACGCAGTCCTGATATAGCAGACAAGCGAAATCCTTCGGGTTGCATGTGTCGGCGTTGGCCAAGACAGTCGAAGGATTGACGCCGCTTGTGTTGCACCTGCACCGCCCTGGTGCCTGCCTGCCTGCCTGCGCCTACCGGCTGTGTTCATTGGTGTTTCTGAGGAACAGTTGCACGGGCACAACACAGCCTTGTCGCATGTGATCTGGCAATGTACAAGAAGTACATATATTGAGGGAGGAAGAAGAATTCTCTCTCTCGTCATTGCAGCAAACATTTCTTTGTGTATACCTTAGTCTTCCAGGTACCATCGACTTGACGCACGCTTCTAAACGACAGCATCGACTTTATCGATCACGCCTCACGCCTCACGCCTCACCTACCTCACCGCTACAACAACACCTCCCATTCGCTTCAACCCAAAGTCGAAGCAAACAAAGATGCCCTCCACAACCACCTCGAAAAAAATGTGGCGCAAGCGCTTCCTCGTCCCCCTCTGGACCGTCGAGCTCATCGCCGCGGGAATCCTCTTCATCGTAGCCTGCGTCTTGCTCAGCTGGGCCAACGGTCCGGATGTCGAGAGCGGTTACAGCAGTGCGTTTGAGTAAGTCAATGCGCCCATCAAAAACAAATCCTTCATTCCTAACATCATCAACAGAGCCGGCGGCGCCATCGTCATCTCCCTAGCAGCAGTAACCATCGTCTTCACCCTGATCGAAATCGGCCTCTTCGCCGCCAGCAAACTCAAGCCGACCCTTCACTTGGTCTCGGCGGTCATCAAAGCCGTGATATGGCTGATTTACTTCATCATCATCATCGTCGGCTCGGTGGCTTCGGGGGGCGGTTCGGCGCTGGCGATTATCTTCTCGCTTGCTGCTACGTAAGTTGTCATCACATCAAATACCTTCCATGCCCACTCTTTTCGTCCTCCTTACTGACTTTGTCTTGTGATTCCAGAGTCTGCACCCTCGCCCAAGTCATCTACGGCTCCGTCGTCGTGCACCGCATGCGCAAGGGAGTCTACAACTACGACCTCAGCACCGAGAATGCTTTCAACGACGGCCAGGGGCCTGTGACGTACGAGTCGGCGGAGAATGGCATTAAGATGGAGACGCAGCCGGTGCCACCGGTCTATCGTTGAGAGAGAAGAGTGTGGTTTCGGAGGTGCTGGTGCTGTGCGGTATACCCTGTGCGGCTGTGAACGTAGTTCTCCTTTTTTTTGTTTGGAGGGAGGGAGATGGGAGGATGTTTTATGATACCAACATACTATACCCTATGATCGATACGCATGCATGAAAGCGAACTTGACTTGCTTAACTTGAATGGCTGACAGTCTTTTCTGGCAGTGGATCTCTCACCGGCACATTTCAAGTTTGATACGCTGGAGTCGCTGATGAGAGTGTGAAGGCTCCAGTACGATGAGATGGGATCATGGGAGGGTTTGAGGACAACTCTCTCACTAGCATACTACTTATGTTCGTATGCGAGAGTGTATGGTATCACTACCAACTAAACCCACTTCGGTGGGATAGCCAGATATTGGGAGCGATTGGGTTGGTGATGTAGTTGACGTACATGGTTACTGCTCCATCGTTAGCACCAACGGGCTGTATGCTTATCGAGGTACATCGAAGCACAAGGTGCGCTTGTCGATGGAATACGTCAGTGTTGTAGTCTTCCTCGGAGGGGTTGGGGTCGAGTTGGTGTCGAACCTGAACGATCTTTTATTTCCAACAACTTTGTAGATCTGTGATCTGTAAATAGCATGTGGTGTGGCCATACGATGTTTACACTTTGATCGTCCCGGCAGCAGGAAAGTATCCCAGTATCCGATTCTTGGGACATCGTAGTAGGACTTTTGCCTGTTCTTTGCCTGTAGTGTCGCAGACTGTTAGAGACGTGGTAAGGATCCACCACTCATCTCTCTGCTTTGCCATGGAGAAAATGTGTGGAAACTACAAATCTCCACCATCCATCCAATAAGTCAACAAAATCACAGCTACCCCTCCCGACTGGCTTACTCACCCGAATCGCAGCCCAATTCCATCACATTGGTAACTCACCACGTGATATCGTACCGTACTGTCAGCTCGCCACCACAACAACAGCCAACCAGTCAAGCCAGTCCAGTCCAGGCCACGAAACCACGACTCACAAGCAGCCGCCGGACCTTGGGAGCGAGTCAGCATCGTTCAGCCCAGCTTTCTTGGCCTTCTCAACAGCCATCAACCAGAGACTCGCTGAAGAGCAGCTCCATCCCTACTTGTATACCTGGAGCCGGAAGACTCATCTACAACGGTAGTAGTCAGCAGTAGCGGTATCCTCCCACTCTCGTCCTCCGCATCGATGCGAAATCGACGTTCCAGAATTACCAAATTTCACGAGGACACGAAGACAACAAACCAACCGAAACGCCAGAAATGGCATACAAACGCTCGTGCACCCACACGACGGCCGTTTCAAGTTGATTGATAGTCCGTACAAGTTCCCCGGGATGTCCATGCGTGCCGAGCGTGGTTTGGATTGGTGTGCGCCCGATGCACGCGTGGAGCTCAGGGTTCCGGCCTGCGGCCCTGTGGGAGATCGGAATTTCCTTCTCCCTCCTCATCTTCCATCTTTGATTTTGGTGGAGGGTCGTGCGGTGGCTGTGGTGCTGTATTGCCTGAGCGTGGTATAGTCAAATGTTTGGACGAGAGTCTAAACAAGTTGTGGTGGTCTTCTTGAGGCTTGTCGCCATGGACTCGGTGGAGAGTCTCTTTCGAGACGTGTCAAATGATATTTGCCGACCCCATCTACCTGCTTGCTGGGCGCAGGTCTAAGCAATCTACCCGCTTCGTCAGGGTCACACCCGAAGCACAGTCGAAGTGTGATGGCTTGCAGGGATGCGAAGTGATTGCGAATCGCGACTCAACGAAGATGAGGGCAAGAAGAGATCGTGGAGTTCGGCTGTGATGGTGATTGACATGACTGTGATTATGAACACGACTATGTCAAAAGATGTCGTTCGTACGGCTCTACTACTAACACTGACACTAACACTAAGTTAATATAGCGCTTAGTTAGTCTATGTTCATAGTGTTATAATAGGTATAGTATGTACTGATTAGCTTCGGTTAGCGTGCTAGATCTTAGTGTATAATTATTATGTTAGTATTATTTAAGTACTTACTTATAGATATATTGTTCTACTAAGAAGTTATTATTATCTATTTAAAGTTATACCTCTGAATAATACCTTACTAGTAGGTCTTTCACTTTATTAACTCTACTATTATAATTACTACTACTATCTTACTATGTTAATTATTATTTACTAGCTCTATATAAGGTATATTAGTATTACTACTACTCTACTACTACTATATTAGTAATCTTTTATCTTCCCTTATATCTCTTTTCATTAGAACCTTAAGCTATAGTTAGATACTAAGTATATTAAATATATATACTTTATAAAGTATAAGATCTACCTCTTAATATATACTCTTAAGATTAGTAAGTATAAGTTTACTAAGTATAGAATACTAAGTCTAGAGTTAGTAATAGTTCTAGTTTATAAGTATCTTATCTTACTAAATAGATAGAAGAAGTCTTATATTTACTTTAGCTATAGTTACTACTAGTTATTATATATATTTACTAATACTATAAGATATATTCTAGAGCTATATACTAATATCTTACGCTAGTATCTAAGTATTACCTATAACTATATAAAGGCTTAGAGATAAGTACTTACTATAGCTAGATACCTAGGTTATATTTAGAGCTTTATAGATAGCTACTTTTAAGAGTGTTTAAGACCTAGTATACATTAGCGAGTATCCTACTTAGGCTATATATATACTTATAGTATTAAGTTCTAAGTTATTATTACTCTAGATAGTATTACTATAAGTATCTAAGGTCTATTTCTAGATATAGTAAACAACTACCTTATTTAGAATTATAATAGTATACCTAAGTTTATTAATAAACTAAGAGCTAGCTAGATATAGATCTATCTTTATAGTAATCTAGTCTACTATATAGGCTCTATAATCTAGTTATACTTTAGAACTAGCTATAGTATTAATCTAATAGATACTTAGTAAATAGTAAATATAACTCTTAATAGCTTTAGAGTTAGTATTAAATATACCTTTAGTATAGTTAAGTAGTAGTAGTAGTTGTAGTAGTAGTAGTAGTAGTAGTAGTATTATATAGTGTTTATAGATATAATATATCTTTAGTTATAGAATATAGAAGAGTTCTTTCTAGTTATAATACTACTTATAAACTATAGGAGTCATATAAAAAAGAAATATTAGACCTTAATAAGATATAATATACTACTACTAAGTCTTAAAGAATATCTAGAAATATCTATAGGCTTCTTAGTAGAACTATAAAGAGTGTTTTATACTAAATTTATATATAGATTACCTATATTTAACCTGTTTACTTATATTATAATTACTAAGTATTATTTCCTATACTCTTACTTCCTATTTTAACTCTTCTTAATTAAGACTCTTAAATAGATAATAAAGTACCGCTAATAACCTACCTTTACTACTACTCTAATAATAACTCTAGGATCTTACTTCTTTCTTCTTACTAGCTATTAACCTCTTATTTACCTATATAAGTAACTGCTTTAGAACCTTAAGCTAGTAATCTTAAATATTACCTTTATAATAGTAGTATCTATTATTCTTATAAGACCTTTATTAGACTAAGTAAAGGCTTCTAAAGCCTCTACTAGAGTATTATTAATATACTTACTTATCTATAGTATACTAGATCTACTATATCTTCGAATATAGCTATAAGAGCTAGAGTAGTAACTATAAGAGATAGAGTATAAGAATGTTTATAGTCTATATAGTACTATTACTAGTCGATTTACTAGTATTCTTTATAATAGTACTAAAGGAGTTAGAGTTATAGAAATAATAGTACTAGTAAGATTAAGAATCTTAATATTCTCTATTAAAGCTAGGTTAATCTAGTCTTTAATACTATTCTTAATCTATAAAAGTATAGTATAGTAGTAATAATACTATATATAATAAGTATCCTTATCTACTTATACTCTAGTCTTATTATCTACTATCTTAATCTATACTCTTACTAACTCTAATAACTTAGTATAGTTCTTATAGCTAGTCTCTAAATCTTATAAAGTAATAGTATTATACTGTTTATACTCTTACTTATATAGCTACTCTCTTATCTTTAAGTACTTCTAGCTATTATTATTAAGAGTAAAGTTATTTCTAATAGTATTATAAAACTTAGATATATTCTTTAAAGGCTTATATAGATACTAATACTAGTATATAAGCCTAAAGATCTACTTCTTATACTTATTATTTAGTATATAATACTAGTGTAGTAGTAGAGCTAGCTCTACTATTAATAAGATATTACTTAAAGAAATAGAAAGTATTTATATAAATAAAGGAGCTAATAAAGTAATAGATAGTAGTATAAGGTCTTAAGAAAAACTCTATAGTCAGTAGTAACTTTACTAATAAATAATATAGCTTTATAGTATACTCTAAGATTAAGGATCTATAACACTTTACTATATTAGAAGTTAAGGATAGCTAATACTAAGTTAGTATTACCTACTACTAAGATTGCTAAGTAATACCGACACTAGCTATAGATCTAATTAACACGATAATCTATAACTAATTAAAAGTCTGTATCGGTATCGGTGTTAGCACTGCGAACAACATCTAATAACAACAATAGATAACGAGACACGGCTACCTATACCTCGTCGCTGCATGAGAGTGCGTGCTTGACATAGCACAAGATGAAGATGCACGGCCGCAACGGTCGAGTAGGTCGACGTGATAACGGTGTCGGCAGTCCGTGATCCCCTATTCCTCCCATAACCAATACCAATTATCGTCTTTTTGGCGAAGCGCCTCGCTTCTGACGCCCGCCGGCCGAGCAATAGTCTCGATCGAGCTGCAGCGTAGACTGACCCTTTTACCGTCGCCTCCTGGCAACTGCAATTGATGAATTGATACACTCGCTTGTTCGTCTTGTCTGTTTTACGAAGATACCCACGTCGCGGCCAGGTAGACGCACCGACCTTCGTATTCTCCTCAGGCCGACTGCACATCTTCACGAGTGCGGCCCTACCCAGCCATTCACGCAAGCGACTCCTTGCGCCGGTTGACCTCACGTCCGAGCGCGTTTCAGAGAGATACACTGCCCTCCCCGACTTGTTCGCCAGACCGTTGGCGAGATCCGCCTGAGACACGCTTCTCGTGGCAGACCTGCACCGTTTCCTGCATTCGTGACATTGCTCTACCTCGCAGTCTGCAACCACTGTTCGGCTTGTCTGTCACCTCTCTGGCCCGGGCCCAGACACCAACCAACCAACACGCCGGTCGACATCACTCCACCACCACCACTGCGACACTGGTTGCGCATGCCCTTTGCTTGATACATACTCACACGCCGTCCTGGACCACACTCGTTTACTGGCAATTCGATTCGACGACGCCGCACACACTCGCTTTCTTATTACACCACACCACACCACACTGTATCCGATTGAGACGCGTACCCGCTGGAATTCTGGACTGGACGATCCAACACCAGGCGCGAGCAGGACATCACAAACGCCGACAGGAAGCTGCGCTTTACGGGACGACGCCTTCCGACCATTTTCGCTACAACACAACACCAACTCATTACACGCACACGCCCACACATGTATCGCTAGATTCGATAGGATTCCGCACCCACTTTCGTGACTTTCCGTCTTCACCCTTCCGATCGTATTCACGAGACCTCCATCCGGCGCTGAGCAAATAGGCCGCCTCAGCGCCGTTTTCCGATGTCCATCCCTGAGCCCAAGCGGGCCCTGGAGGGACACTGCTCGGCCATTCATGACGACACACTATACGTATATTCACCATCTGGCCTACAATCATTACCACTCAAAGAGAACGCGACATGGGTGGAGGAGAAGGCGGGGACCTCTGTGACCGGCGCAGCATGTGTGAAAGCATCGGCGGATGGGAAGCCCGCGATGTACGTGGTTGGAGGCAAGGCGTCAGGGGATGATTACAACGGCCTGCAGCGATATATCTTCGAGAGCAAGAAGTGGGAAACCTTGACACCCCCTGGATTCGACTTGCAGGGACGAGTGAACCACAGCGCCGCCTACTTGAGCGATTCGCAATCCATCTTGGTATACGCTGGCTCAACACCCGAGGCCCCTTCATATCTTTCGTCGCAGACTTTCCTCATCAGCACGACCGAACCTTACAACATTGAATCTTTCGTTTCAACCGCGGCACCCGCAAATCAGCCTATTCTTTTGCCCTGGAATGAGCGCCAGGCGGTCATGGCGGGAGGCTCCCCTTTTTCAAATGTCGTGTTTACCTTCGACCGCGATGATGGATGGCAACCACTCGGCACCAACCTGACTGGTACGCTCGATCCTGGCGTTCGTGCGACACTCGTTCAAGGTGACGATGGCAGCAAAGTGCTCGAGACTTACGACATGCGGTCGTCTCCGAACAAAGTTACGCAGACTGTGCTGCTTGGAGCGAACGGCAAGACCGCACCCAACGGCCAAGTTATTGGTCAGCAAACGTCATCTGGAAAGCAGAAACGGGACCTTACTCTGGACAACTGGCCCACATACAACGACACCAACGCGCCGACTGTTTCGCGCTCTGACTACTCAGTCGCTCAAAATTCGAAAGGCACAGCCGTGTTGTCAGGAGGCAATACAGACGAGCCTGTGGCAATGTTTGACCAGACCAAGAACTCGTGGGTCGACGCTGGAGAGTTTTTTGGTGCGCAGAAGCAAAAAGACCAACAACCAATACAGCCGACAACAACATCCGACAGCACTCCTTCATCGACTAGCTCTGCCGAGCCCGAAGCTTCGACAACCGCGGCTGGGGCGGGTGGCATGAGCAAACATGACAAGAGTATGAGGACGCTGGGTATCGTTCTCGGCACGCTCTGCGGACTTGCCGCGCTTGCTATCATCGTGTTGCTCTACCTAAGATGGCGCAAGGGAAAGAACGCTAAAGCAGCCGCACTAGCCGCTAACGACGACGAGAAGACTGATCGCAATGGTGAAAGATTGAGTTTCGCCGACAGGGGTGCGTCTTTCATGAAGGAAGCCGGAGGTTCGGCTACAGACTTGCCAGGACCGCTTAGGCATCGCTTTGACCCCAATGCCGCCGGCTCGCACAGCTCACTTGCTATCATCGGTGGGAAGTTTGGCAACAAACGTGGCACGTCGAAGGGAAGCTTTGAAAGCACCACCAACCTTGTCAAGGGCAAGAATGGTGGCGAGACTGTAGAGATGATGGACATTGGCGAAAAGACTTATTCTGCAGCTGATGGTAAACCCGCCGCGCCTATCCCTTCGCTCACTGTAATAGGAGCCTCACCTGAGGATCAGCGGTCGTCAGGCTGGTCGAAATACTTTTCGACAAGCCAACCCAAAGAACTCGAGCACGTGCCGGCAGCCTATGCTAAGGACAGGGAGTCAGTTGCATCGCATTGGCCCTCGACTACGCAGTCATCATCGGACGTCTCACGGATACCTTCATCTGTACTGGTCCCGCCTCTCGACGTTGACTTTAGCAAAACCGTTGACGGGCAAAGACTCAGCAACGTCATTGCGCATTCACCGTCATTCGCAGACTCCAGAGAAGACCTTGCCAGCCGTGGCAGCACGTTGCAAGGACAAAAGGGCCAGATCGAGGACGGCGACAGGCCGGTGTCGGGTACCAACACTGTCTCATCGTATGATCGCAGCACCATGAGCAGTGACTACTACAATGTCATGTCAACTGTTAATTCGCCCTGGACTCCCTTTAGCAACGTGAACGACCAGCGGCCTCCAAGCAGCGTCTACACAGCCTCTCTTTACGACCGCAAACCGCCATCGCGAGCCGCCCGCTCTCAAGGAGGATCAGGCTTCTTCCCTGGCTCAGGCGCCACACCCCGACCACCAAAGCTGAAGATCAACCACGAGCCAAAGGACAGCAACGAATGGCCGACCGCGCGCGGTGCTGGTAAGGACAGCCCTCTGCTCAACACGTCACCTCCCATGATGTCGCCTGCACCAACGCAACCCCTTCCCGTGCATGATAGAGCCAGCGTGGCCAGCGTCTTCCCGATGCAAGTAGACAATCGCTGGACAGCAAACATGTCCAACAATGTGTCGAAGGACACTCTAGGCGACCTCGCACCACCTCGAGCTCCGGGTCTCATGAACTCTGGCAAACCTGCCGCCGCTCGCGATAGCACCGTGACCATCTTCCCCAACGACGACGGCGCCGGCAACTGGTCCGCCAACTCCAAGACCGCTACTGACGGTTTGAATGACGACCTACTGCCTCCGGGAGCCTTCCGTGACTCTCGCGCCGCGCACGATCGCGATAGCACCGTGACCATGTTCCCGCGCGGCGTTCCTTCAGCCTACTACGCCAACCGGCCCAAAGAGATTGACGACGCCGAGGCTGGCAAGAAGCCCATGAACAGCGACATGTCTTGGTTGAACTTGGGAGAGAACACCAACGCAGGCGCCGCCAGAACTTGATCATGCCGAACCGCACGCCAGCAGCTACAGACAAACACTGGTACCATCAAACCGATCCAACACGCTAACGTCCCGACATGAGCCTCATGAGAGCTTTACTAATGCTCGTCTCGCCTCGCCAAAAAAATCACCATCCATCCATACGCCGGCCTTCCAAGGTCTCGCTTCGCCTTGTGTGTTCAGACCACATCGCCGCCACACAGCAGGCGCCCACGCACGCTACACCATACCACCCCACCCCAGCGCATTTCTCTTACACGCTCACACTCACACTCACAAACACTTCGCTTCACACCAACTCCATACAAAATCTTTAACGATTCATTGACCAGCCAGCGAGCGTGCGAGAAGCAGCCACTTTTGGCGGCTAACAGAGCCACTTCGAAGTTCAAAGCTTGCACTTTTATCCGCTCTTGTACTTGTTTTTTCTCGTTTCCTTTTGCCTCTCATGCAGCAGCTGCAGCAGCTGCGGCCGTTGTTTTTGATTACCCAAACATGGATCACTCCATCGCTTGTCCGTTTTATATTCTCTTAATTGTTCCTTTTTTGGCTATGGCGGGGGGATTAGAGAGAAAGATCGAGCCTTTTCCTTTTTTTTGTCTAACAGAGAAAGAGAGAGAGAGAGAGAGAGAGAGAGGAGAGAGGGATGGAGGAGGGAAGTCTTGCTGTTTATTGCTTTCTAGCTGATCGCTAGCTTAGCCACTAGGCATCACTAACTAACTACATGTACTGTTACAACAACTACCACTATGATGTAGTTTCCCTGACTTGACAACATTCTGTATTTGCGCGCGAGCGCCAATTCCATCAACTTGCATGCATGCGCCTCCTCGTTCTTTTCCTTCGATATTATACATATACTCGGTCTGTTTCATGCCGGCATCGATGCTTGTCGGCTGCTGCTATAGCCACAATGGATGTGGAACAATCAAGAAATAATGAGAAGAGAGGGTAGTAGTATTGAAAAGCAAGACGCCTCGATGACTGAACCAAAGAAGAAAGAACCAGATCTACTTTTACCATCTCCTCCTCAGTACTAATTTGAGGAAAAAAATCCATTTTCGGACCATGTTTTTCTTGCTCCGTAGTTGTAGAAACTCTCAATCCACACCTCATGGAAGAGGGAAGACTAGAAAGAGAAAGCATCGATATTATTGCATTGCACTGCATACTGTTTATTATTGTGGAAAAGGCTGCCGAGTGGATTAGGTTTGGAACACCTTTCTTCTTCGAATCTAAACCATTACTGAGCGTAGACACGAGGAAAAGAAACCGAAGGAAAGAAAGGGGGGGGGGGGGAAAGGGGG